>JAMPIV010021200.1:70000-87500 GCA_024509875.1 Oreohelix idahoensis | reverse complement strand
CTACTGTTCTTATTTATGTGCCTTGGCACTTACCGCGACCCCTGTCTCACATGATCTTTCCTGTCAGGTGGTAATATCTCCATCATCTGGTCATCCGCTATGGGACTCTGGTGTTGCTGGGCTCCTATTCCAGCCTCACCCATGGTTTTGTGCACTCCCCGTACATTGCCGACGATTAAATCGGAAATTTGGTCCTCGAGGACAAACGCGTTCACTCTACCTGTTATGAACGGGGTGTCCACATTAATGCACGCCTGGGGGTAAGACTCAACTTTGCCCCCAAAAGTAGTACACTTTACAGTTTTGCCTGTAAGGAAGGAGTCGTCGATACACGACCGACGCACCCCAAATGTGGTACACTCAGTGTCACTCAACACCGAGGCTGGTCTATTCTACACCACACCTTTGTGGAGAGTCACTTTATCAGTCTCATGGACCGCCCACAGACATAGTACCACATGCCCGCGCTGTAGCACGATCTTCTCATTCGCATGGAACAGAGGATGACACCCCACACAGTCCTCACTATTAACTGTGTCCAACACAAACGCGGAATTCGCGTGTTCGATTGGGGTAGGACACCTGTCAGCGCAATGACGCTTGCCACCACAATTGGTGCAAATGCATTCCCTTTCAGATTCGTCGCGTGGACTCTTGCTGGAGCTTTTCGATGACGAAGACCGCGCATCCGAGTCGAAAGATCGACTCTCTGAGGAACGACTCCTCTGCTTGGAATGTTTTGCTTTATACCAAAACCGGTCTTCGTCCCGAGAGTTCTCGAAGCGTACCTGCTTCCGCGTTTGGCGCTCCTCTCTTGCTATAACTTTTAACTTGTCGGTTATGCCAGTTCGACTGGCTATTCCGACGGGATCGGAAATTACCGTAATTCCCTCTGCGTGGTTGATAGGGACTGGAAGACCCAACGTCATGCTGCTTTTGGCACCTGTTTGTATCGCCTGACTGATGTTGCCATGGTTGTCTCTGAACCTTGCCTACTCCAGCAATTAAGGCGTCAGACAGCTCAGAACGATGGATGGGTTTGCCCGGATGGGCAAGGACATTATGGGACGCCAACTGGGCCATAGAATTGATGTCTTTTGGCTGGCGCTCTTGGAGAAACGCCACCAACTCAGTAGAACATGAGGACAGAACTTTGTCCCGTAGCATCAAATCTCGCAAGCCATTATAGTCCTTGTTTATCCCCTCCATCTCAATCCCTCTATTAAACAGAAGTTTTATCTTCGAGGTAAAGTCCTCGAAGTCTTGGTCTGCGCTTGGCATCGCGTTTCTGAAACGCGTCCGGTACCCGTCAGCAGTCAGACGGAACTTCCGGAGCAACCTGTTCTTTACTTTGTCGTAATCGGCCCTTTCTAATAGCGAGAGGCTATAGAAAGTCTCTATCGCAGGCCCCACAAGCAACGTCGATAACAGAGATGGCCGCTGATCTCTGTCAGCCTTCCAGGCCACGCATTCGGCCTCGAATCTCTCAATGAAAAAAATCTAAACTGTCGATTTTATCATTAAGATCTCAGTCATGAGGAATAAGATGATAGACAAAGTTGAACAGAGGTAGATTAATATATTCAATTCGTGACTGCACACAAACGAAAGCAAGGGATACCTGTAAACGAATTTACAAGATAGCAAGATGGAACGATAGAACACACCACTTAAACACGACAAAAGAATTACTGAATGTGCAAGACAATGTAAATGCAATCTACACCAGTACACCTAACACCAACAGGGCTTGGAATGTTAAGTAGGGCAGTCGTAGGAAAACCGTCTGCCTTACTCCACCACTAAACATACACCGCCACACCCTAGAAAGAATCAGTCTAATTCAATCTTTTCCCACAAGTAAGAACAAAATGAATTAAACTCGCCACACATCCACCCTTAGACACACAAATATAACATTAAATACCGTGGACTAAACAACAACTACATAAAACGATGAATTACTGAGAGCTATCTCCCTCACTAGCCACTATCAGATCACTGCAGTCAAAAGAAACTAAATAACATATAACCAATAATAACAGAATAACATATCATCGCTTTACTCTGTAAATAATACCAATGATCCCACGTAATAGGAAATAGAGTGAAAGATCCCACCTACCTCACTAACACCATATAAACATCCAGACTAAGTTCTACATAGAAAGTAGGAAAAAGCACAGAACAAAAGGAAAGAAAAACCACAACAATCCACTAAGCAAGCTTCGCGAAGCAGATAAAGAAACAGAACTATCCTCCTACTCTAAAAGATCAGCCTGTACGATAATTATTAACAGATTGATAGACAGAAAAGAAAATTTAGAATTTAGAGGAAAAACAAGAAACATCAATATAGCACATCATACAAAAACCTACAAACAAAAACTTAACTGACGCTCCAGCGATGCTTCATCACATCTCAGCCTCGATGATGAAAATGGATACAGAACAAACGTCACTCACACTTGTAATATCCAACCGTAAAATATAGATCCAGAAAATCAGACTTCTCCGTAAGTCTGTGTGCCAGCTAATAACATTAGTTTCCTTTGGCACGGTACACTACCCCCTATCAAGGCGACTACACTGTTCTAAACGGTGCTAACACAGCACTGTCCACAATAGGATAATAATACGATTATGTCCAATATCATGACTGAATGTTTCCACGAATGCTCAGCTACTCGACCAGTATACTCGTCAGTTAACCAGACTTTTCCGTAAGCCTGGGGGCCAGATAATACAAATATGTCCTTTGGCACACTACTGCAGCAAATATCCAGAGTCATACACTGTACTGCACCATGCTATCAGAGCACGGTCCACACTAAAGCAATAATGTCAGATATCCAGACTACACACACGACTGAGTGCCGGAAGAATATACATATGTCTCTTGACACTATGATCTGCCAGTGTCCACACAAAGTACGCTTAACCGTTCTACCTAGGAAGGCGCATCAGTGAAGTAAGGACACGTCAGAGGCGTTGATCTTCACCCACTGGCCGGGAACATCAGTGAAGAAAGGTCACGACAACCAAGATGTCCAACCCAGAGGAGTACCACATACCCTGAGATGCCTCTACCCTTAATGATCTAACATCTACCAATTCCTATCAACTACTTCCTTCCACTATATACCAAGCTTGACCGAACTATCTTCCATCTGGCACCCATTTGCCGCCTGGGACGATCTAAATTAGATGGTACCGACACCTCAAACTCCGCTGCTCCACCTGGATCAATACCACTACACCACAAACCTACTTTGTAATACCTCGAACTGAAATACGAAAAGTCAGCTACACCTTTATTTCATCACTTTTGACACATATACTAGCACTTCTTGCCAAACTAGCATCAAAATTAAGTTGCAACACAGTGACAGGCACTATAACAATGTCCAAGTATTTCCTGAACTAACACCAGACTGACAACACCCTTACACTGTGACCAGGAAAAAAACACAAAAAAACTGGGTTATATATCGCGACGCGTCACACTTGACCGACCACAGTTTCCAGTTACTGACTGACAAGCACACTGACCTGAAGCTGGACAATCGAAAATACTCACTATCGTGACTTCGTACACATGAAGGCGCCAACACACTGTGACTAAAACCTTCTAACACTCTGTGTGCATCCTCAGCTCTGGCTTTATAATGAACATTTAGGCCCTATGGCCTTTTAAAGAATAGGACGAACTGCCCAGATGTCAACTACCAATTTATGCTGTGGATTTAATAATGACACTAATTTAATACTTGGCTCACTCCACTACGAGACGACCACAGCATACAGTGGGTGACACAGAAGAAATAACACTTTTTCTACAAGACTTTCCGTTTAATAAATAACAGCACACAGTATAGCCACACACGGCTAACAACAGTATGACATACACATGACAATGCCCGAGAAACTTGTCTAAATTAATATAAAAGATTAATCTCATACATGACAGTATAAATGTGGTATGCAAACTCTGTACTGAAAATCGCTCACTATGGCGAACCAAAATTTTCAACAATGGAAAACTCAATCCACTGGCAAATTATACCCGATGACCTGACAATAATATCACTAAACACTACACCACTCCAGAATTATAATTTTTTCCATCAGAATAAACCACTATAGCAAACTCTCGGCCATAATCCATACTCAGTGAAAAAGGAAACCAAAACACCGTCCAGACAAGCCATAAAACTCTCTGTCTCTCTCTTTCCCGCTTAATCCTTTTTCGACTTCCGTCCTCTTCACGTTACTCAGTCGTTTTTTAAAAGTTATCAGGGTTGTTAAAACTCGCTGATAACGATGGCACTAACATAGTTTTCTGCCACCAGAAAATACGCCGTGACTAGATATATATATATATATTTATATATATATATATATATATATATATATATATACTGAAGCACATTAAAAACGCACCACTATTATATATACCGATGCCGAGAAGCTGGCAAAAAAAAGTGTGGGAATGGATTTTCCCCGTGTTTGCCATGAGGTAGAGAGCGAATGGCTGCTGGAATGGAAAGTGCAAGATTCAACCCATGGGTGTGTGTACAGACTACATGAAAACGATAAAGTTACACCTGTGTTACCGAAGATGCTGAATATTAAATTGTTTGATGATACTGGTCACTTGTTACGACGTGTAGAATATTGCAAGTGGGTGTGTGATAGGGTAGACACTCACACCATAAGGCACGTACATAAGAATCATGGACTGTGGTAAACGCCTGGTGACATTTAATGACGATTTATTAAGTCACAGCACGATCACGTTTACATTGATATACACACAGTCACATTACAAGTCATTGCAATACAATACTCTTCAACATTCATCAGCAGATCTATATCAAGGCCTAAAGTCCTCACGACTCATCTCTGCGCTATAACACTGCGCTATAATACTGCACCCAGCAGTTCACATAAATTATGGCCTAAAGTCCTCATGACTCACTTATAATACTGCACCCAGCAGTTCACATAAATTATGGCCTAAAGTCCTCACGACTCATCTCTGCGCTAGACTTATAATACTGCACCCAGCAGTTCACATAAATAATGGCCTAAAGTCCTCACGACTCATCTCTGCGCTAGACTTATAATACTGCACTATAATACTGCACCCAGCAGTTCACATAAATTATGGCCTAAAGTCCTCATGACTCACTTATAATACTGCACCCAGCAGTTCACATAAATTATGGCCTAAAGTCCTCATGACTCACTTATAATACTGCACCCAGCAGTTCACATAAATAATGGCCTAAAGTCCTCACGACTCATCTCTGCGCTAGACTTATAATACTGCACTATAATACTGCACCCAGCAGTTCACATAAATTATGGCCTAAAGTCCTCATGACTCACTTATAATACTGCACCCAGCAGTTCACATAAATTATGGCCTAAAGTCCTCATGACTCACTTATAATACTGCACCCAGCAGTTCACATAAATAATGGCCTAAAGTCCTCACGACTCATCTCTGCGCTAGACTTATAATAGCGAAATATATGTCGACATTTTTCCAAAGCACTACGTAGGCATACATCCTCGAAAAACACACACAGACAGCGTTGACCACTCCCGGTCCAACGCTCCGAATCCCTCTTCTCCTCTCCGGGATCACACACTCTAGTCCCGCCAAAAAACCCAAACACGAGACTCCGCTGTTTTTGAACACAGCTCAAAAACAGTACAGAATAAATACATCTCAGCATTTGAGATAAAAGCGTTCGCACGCTTTCCTGTACTCTGTCACTCAAAATAAAAAGGATATGTTTCTATTATAACGTTAAACAAACCTCAGCTTAATCAGGTATACAAGTATTGTAACTCATAATCTACTTTGCCCAAAAACATATTCAGAATTACTGCCCTTTTCATAGGATCAACTTGTTACAGTTTCCCACACACCCAGGAGAAAAAAAATGATTCTATCATTTTTTTGAAAATTAACTCCCAAAACGAAAAAATTTAAAAGATAATGGAGTTCTAACATATGTTTTACAAAATTCATCTTATGATAAGTCAGAAATAGTATATCTACAAAATATTAGCAGTAAATGTAAAGTAAATAACAATCATCCAACGTATGATTACTAAAATTAATCTATTAGAAAACCAAGCTAAGTATCTCAAAATTAATCTATTACAGAACTAAGTTAAGCATATACAATAATACTCAAACAAGCAACAAACAATAGTAATAGAAATGACAATATCAAACTAACGAAGTATAATTCGTAAAGAAGTAAAATATGAAATCATCATATGAAAAACAACAAATAATATCACAATGTCAAACTATGTGAAACAAATATAACTATCCCTGATCTAAAGTTACCTCATTACATGAACAATACAAAGAATGAAAGTCTAATAGCGTAACAGAAAAAAGTATACACGAAGCATAAAGTGAGACAAAGATGAAACACGGAAGTATAAACAACATATCAGATCATGCTGAAAAGACAACAGAAAAGATGTAAAGGGATGACGAACAGTCAACAACAACAGATAAAAAGTAAAGATGCACATGTAGAAAAAGTAGTAACAATACGTTATAACTATCTAAATTAAACATCATATTGTCTAACTTAATACAATCATAATCAAAAATTACAAAACAAAATACCAAAGTATATCTATACTAAAAAACACAAAGTAAAAACTTATGACAAAAAGAATAGTAAGTAATTTAGCCAAATTATAAAACTTATGCATAACTAATAATAAATTATACAAGATATCACACAAACAAAAATAAAACGCTATCAAAAGGTTTGCACTGACTCAAAGTCACGTGCTAAATACAGAAAAATGCATCAAACATTAAAAAACAATTTCAAGGAACTAATGACACTACACATTACTAACCATAATATACAGACTAGCATTGGCGCAGAAAAAATATTACAACGTTCGAAAAAATACATTTTCAAAAAAAAATACAAAAAAGTTTCGTATCACTAAGTTGCATACAAATAGTATTACATTTACAACCAATTCAAAGCTATAATGAATAAACTAACAAAGAAATCGACTTCAAGAAAATGAAGGACGTATAAACAATCTATCTCTAAACAGACACACATTAACAAATGTAAGTTTTTTTTTTCTCTTCAAAAAATATACATCACATAAAACACATGAGAAAAAATTCAAGTGCTCATGAATTATCTAAAAGTAATTATTGCACCATTACAACTAATGAGTTTTGTGCATAGGGCTGGCAAACTCAACATGTACAAAAGTTGTCTTAACAAAACTGCTACAACAACAAAAAACCAAAACAAACAACTGCAAGTTCAACAGTGGAATATAACTAACAATAGAAACACAAAATCATGGCAATCAAATAATGCATTAAATATTTCAAACGAAATTACATGTTATTGCAAAACAAGAACATATCATTTATTATAGTAACAAATACAAAAAATATTTACTGTTTTAATAAATAAAAAATCAGATGGAAATCTCTCGCTTTCCTGTCAATATGTCCTGACCCTGAGCAAGCAAAACATCAGATGTTTAGTGGGACGCAGAAAAAGTTACGCTTGAACGCACACACGGATGCTGAGTTGACTCACTTTTCTCACTACTAATATGACACAGGAGCCTTGACTGTTATCGTAAAGTCGCTTCTGTCAAAATATATGAATGAAAATTTCCATTTTAATGAATGGTACAATCTAAGGAGAAAAAACGTAGAAGTCAAATTACAATTACCCATTATTTTGGTCCTTGTAAAGTAATGGTCCTTTCACAATGCCCTCAGCTCTTGTTTTATAATCTCTAGACATCACAGAAGACATTACTGCCGTAGGCTGAAACAAAGTGTTATATTTACAACACCGAGACACCATCTCGTAATCAATAACACCATCAGCACCAGAATTTGAAACACCACTGTTATTGTTACCTTATTTATCTCTAATACAACTGACTATGGGCTCATGTTGAGCAAATTTAGTATACTTGCGCTTATTATTTGTTACATGATGAAAATTTTTATCACTACAGTTGCTTTGTTTATTAACAATGACTCTAGTCTTCTGCTGAGCCAAGTTATTCTGATGATATAGAGAAACATGTGGAGAGCTATTATTTCTCTTTATATTATTGTTAATTGCCCTATTATGACAAATGTTATGTCTATCACCCAAGTTAGCATTGTTGATGTTAACATATCTTCTTTGACAAAAATGTCCAATAGACAGGACTTGCTTTCTAGTAGCAAAATCATTACCAGATTGATAGTTTTTCTTACAGTTATTTCTACTATAACTTATAGAATTCTTCGGATCAAAATGTTGAAATCCGCTAAATTGTTTACAATTCCTTGGAGTATCAAAATTATCACTTGCTAAACTCCCTTGGTACTGTCTAATCTTGTGATTATATCTCTTACTATCAATGTTCTTCTTTTCACCTATGGGAATATGTTTACCAATCCCGTCAAACTGGCTGTGCTGAGTTTGACAAGTAACTGAACCCTTAGAATGTTTATTTTCCTGCCCATAGTGGGTTTCATTCCTGGAAAATATAGTACTATGTTTATTCCCTGTTACAAGTTTATCAGAATCTGCAACAGTAAACACGTGATTGATTTTAGGAGCCTTAACTTTCAATTTCTCACATTTCTTTTCGTAATCAATAGAACTGGCTGAAACACAAGAATCTTTATTAGCCTGACGCCAAGAATTATCAATAGAGTCACTAGTACCACTAGCACTAGGGAAGTTGTATCTCCCACGAAACGTTCTATGTTTACCATGTATGGCCTCTCTATGAGCAAAAAGTGTATGGGGCTGACTTTTCGCAACTTTCTGTCTATCACTGTCAACATAGACAGAAGACCACATTTTTTTATCCAAGACGATGTCAAGCAGGCCATTTACCCGTTTTCTGGCCTCTGCAATTTCAATATCTCTATGCGCAATCTCTTGACTAAGTTTCTTATTTAAATCATTAAGAGCCAAAACTCTGCAACCTTCTTCTGCTAGCAATTTCTCAATCTTAGCAACCTTCTCTTTCTCAGCCGTCAACTCTACCAATGTCTCTTTTCCATCCTGCTCTTTATTTACCTTTATTGACTGTGTTTCATTCTCACCATTATTATTATTCACTAACTCATCGACTTCCCCTGGAAATACAGTATTCTTCTCTTCAAGTTTATCAAAACATACATCATGTATCATTACATTGTATAATCCTTCTCGCTCATTGGTTTCCGCTTTTAATTTTTCATACATGTCTTTTCTTCGTTGGATCTCTTGTGTAAGGTTTTCCACCTCCACATGCTTAACTTTTATCTGGACCTCCAATTCTTTAACCTTCAATAGTGAAGAATCCAAACTTGCTTGTACTCTAGCAAGTTCCAGGTTTGATCTATTTAAATCACTTGTAAGTTTAGCTAATTTTTCCTTAAGTTCATTCTCTTCAGCTTTACCTTTTAAGCAATTTTTTCCTTCCTGTCTGTTGACTCTTACTTCCTCATCTTCTAGCTTCTTTTCCTGATTGTCAGCAATTATATTGTGTATCCCCTTCAATATATTGTCGTGTTCAACATGAATATTCTTATACACAAATACACGAAGGTCGAACAGCAGCAACCTTGCTAAATTCCTAGCCATTCTTAAATGAGGGATGGACTGAAATCTGTTTTCAGCAAAATCTCTTAGTGCTCTCGACGCACTGACCAAAAATCTGTCCATCACGTGTGCTTCCAGTTCTGGTCCTCTTAATCTCTGAAAATTTTTACCCTCTTGAAATAAATATTCCAATAAAGGCCACATATTATCAGGATCCATTTCGTCATCATCCATAGTGACTTACTTATTGAGATCACTGTATATGTATCAATAAACCTTTTACTCCTGACAGCTAAATAACCATACAATAAATTGCAACTATTCCTAATTACTGTCAGATCAATTTCTGTTCAAAGAACCTTTATATGGTCATATCCATATCATGGTAGTCAATACCACATGTTAATAGCCATAAACTACTTATGCATTAAATTCTACTCATATGTCACTATAGACATAAACAACATCAACAACAGAATTAAAAAGAAATGCATAGAATTCAGAAGGCCTGAGGACATGAGTGACATGACACACTTTACAGAACAAACAAAAATCACTTATCTGTCAATTTTCCATTCCCTTCCGCCAAGACTTTAAATATCACATAATTCTGACGCTAAAACAGTCTATCGCCGAAAGGTACTGGATCTAGACTTTCTTCCGTTCAGGTCCTCGCTTTAGTAAGGTATGTGCTCGAATACTGCATAGGAGCACATGATGATCGTTACAGGAACACAGCAAACCCGCTCTTGACTCGAGTTATACTTGCAAAATGACTGGTACAACTGCACATACACTCGACTTGTACACGCTATCCTTCAGACGTTGTATCACCTCATAAACTGCTGGCTCGCTGCTTGATAATTTCGCTGCACATCTGATAGGAAATGTAGACTACAGACGTTGTTGTTTTCTACAGGCACGACACAGGACGTCAACTGACAGTGCTATAAAGCTGATTATTCCCACGAATAAGGCGTTTCCCAAATGCGCTCCACAGGCAGACTACAAACCAGGTCACGGTTTGAAGCACATGAGATTCAGGTCACGCATGAAGTTCTCTCAAAACGACTGTTGCGGGTGTCAGAACCCGAAAACAAATCTATCAAATGATACAGATATGTGGACTGTATCGATAACGATTTTATCCTTCCGTCTGTTAAATACTCTCTCAAGTTAGAGAAACTCTTGATACGCGAATGTCATATCCATTCGTTCCAATTTGAACTGGTCCACCACTGTTACCGATGATGGTTATGTTCATGTTTATACTGGTGATTTCGTAATAGTGGTATTGTCCAACTGTTGTTGTTCCGAGCTATGTATAATAGAATAAGTCCCGCCCACACAGAGCTAGATTATTAAATATGAGTTATCATTGTCACTGGGTAGACACTCACACCACAAGGCACGTACATAAGAATCATGGACTGTGGTAAACGCCTGGTGACATTTAATGACGATTTATTAAGTCACAGCACGATCACGTTTACATTGATATACACACAGTCACATTACAAGTCATTGCAATACAATACTCTTCAACATTCATCAGCAGATCTATATCAAGGCCTAAAGTCCTCACGACTCATCTCTGCGCTATAACACTGCGCTATAATACTGCACCCAGCAGTTCACATAAATTATGGCCTAAAGTCCTCATGACTCACTTATAATACTGCACCCAGCAGTTCACATAAATTATGGCCTAAAGTCCTCACGACTCATCTCTGCGCTAGACTTATAATACTGCACCCAGCAGTTCACATAAATAATGGCCTAAAGTCCTCACGACTCATCTCTGCGCTAGACTTATAATACTGCACTATAATACTGCACCCAGCAGTTCACATAAATTATGGCCTAAAGTCCTCATGACTCACTTATAATACTGCACCAAGCAGTTCACATAAATTATGGCCTAAAGTCCTCACGACTCAATTATAATACTGCACCCAGCAGTTCACATAAATAATGGCCTAAAGTCCTCACGACTCATCTCTGCGCTAGACTTATAATACTGCACCCAGCAGTTCACATAAATTATGGCCTAACACAGCTCAAAAACAGTACAGAATAAATACATCTCAGCATTTGAGATAAAAGCGTTCGCACGCTTTCCTGTACTCTCCCCACAGCACTATTGTACGTCTCAATGAACGTTACGGAACCACTGGCAGTGCCCGGGATAGACTTCGGAGAGGCCAACCACGAGTTACTACCCCTGCGCAAGATCGTCATATTGTGCTGAGTTACCTAAGGAATCGTACTCTCCCGGCAAGTCAAACAGCAAGAGCAATAGTGGGTAGACATGGGCAAGTCTCTTGAATGACAGTCATGCGACGACTCAGAGATACAGGCCTTACTGCAAGACGACCTTATGTTGGGCCAAACTTGACTCACAGACATCGTCAGCAACGCCTGCAATGGGCAGAGCAACATATCAGATGGACTAGACTGCAGTGGAATGCTGTCCTATTCACAGAAGAGAACAGATTCAACATATCCTTTGCAGATGGACGTATGCGGATTTAGCGACGGTGTGAAGAGCGCTTTGCAGATTGCTGTGTCAACCGATTTCGAGGTGGCAGTATTCACATTTGGGGAGGATTCAGTTTTCACCATCACTTGCCTCTTCACGCCTTCCGTGGAAATGTTAATGCTGTGACATATCGAGATGAGGTTCTGGATGCACTGGTTGCTCCTGCGTTCACAATTTATCCAGACTTGCAGCTTCTCCAGCAGGAAAACGCACGTGCATTTTTTTGTATTTTTGGTTTTCTCCCTTGCCTGCACAGAATGCAATGAATTTCATAACAATCAAATGTACAAATTAATGACCAGCATGGATTCATAGGAAACTGAATAAAGATTCCAAATATGTAAACTTGTACACACTTATATTTACATTTCACACTCTGTTCTTGGATTATACAGGTGGTGCGTTTTTAATGTGCTTCAGTAAGTATATATATATATATATATATATATATATATATATATATATATATATATATATATATATATATATATATATATATATATATATATATATATATATATATATATATATATATATATATATATATATATATATATATATATATATATATATATACGCGCGCGTGTGTGTGTATAAGTATATATAGTCAATTATTTAATATAGTATATAGTCTTTTTTTAACTACGTTCAGTTTTTAGAAAGTAAAACTGACCATCCGTAACTATCTTTTTTGTTTTTGTCTTTACTGATTAGATGTAAATGCTGTAACTACATGCCTACATTATGTCTCAATCCAACCCTTAAAAAATCTATGAATAAAGTTACTTTTACGGGACTTGCAGACTTTAAATATCTTTTATTATCTTAAGTAATAACTGTATTTATTACTCGGTTTCTTTGTTGTCTGTTTATTTTTATTTTTTTTAAGGTGCAATTTTGTTGTAAGAGATTTGTTTGTAATTTTGTTTATTTTATTTTTTACATCTAATTCTATCCATAACCAATTTGGGTAACTGTGGAGTTAATTTTTCATTGTTCATATATGTATCTAACCAAATATCGCAGGGTTACTGACTGCTAAATGTTAACTGTGTTCTATTATTATTGCTGCGTTTTCTGTAAACTGCATATTCTTTATAAATGAAACGGTTTTAATTAAAAATCCATTTTCCTTAATTTTTGGGTAAAATTTTAGATTTCATGTTACTTTAAAAATATTTATTGTCTATATTTGAATGTAAATATGTGAAATAAGCATGTATTTTCTTTATTCTTTCTTTGTTGTTTGAATTATGTGTCGTATGCATGAAAGAAGCAAGACAAAGGTGGAGCACTGATGACACACTTACAAATGCCAATGTTTTAATTAATTAATTTATTTATTATTTGCTTCCTGCTTTTCAAAAAAAAGATGTTTCCAGACCAACTCTGAACAGCCTTTTGTCAAAAAATATGGTAAGCAAAAATAAAGAAAATAAATACATAAATAAAACTCATGGCAAATATCGCGGATTTGCGGAAGATCCTTAAAAATATCCACTTAAATATTATTATATCAAATTTGTTTCTTTCTGATATTGTTTACAAGTAATCCGGTGGACTCTGACTAAATAGCTTGACTATCTAGATTTTGACGATGACCTGGCACTCCGGTCCAGAAGCAATACAAAATGAAAGTACACGATGAAAGCTCACATTAAGTGGGCTTAAAAATACACAGGTAAACACAGATAATGAGAATAAATGCAGAAAACGATAACAATATGACACTTGAAGAAATATCACTACAACATTTAGAATTATACATATAACTTTGCAGCAATATAGACAGTTGGATAGTAGTATACAATGCGCAACTTAGGTATTATTCAGGCGGCGGCGTGTGACTTTTATATAGCAAAATACTCGATCGATTTCAGGCGGCGTTTCAGGCGGCGGCGCATGACTTTTATATAGCGATATATTTTAACTTAGGTATTATTCAGGCGGCGGCGCATGACTTTTATATAGCGATATATTTTAACTTAGGTATTATTCAGGCGGCGGCGCATGACTTTTATATAGCGATATATTTTAACTTAGGTATTATTCAGGCGGCGGCGCATGACTTTTTATATAGCGATATATTTTAGCGGCGAGGCTTCCTCTGACGATCAGACGTATGACTTTTTATATAGTAATATACGATAATGGTATTGTTTATACATGTATACAATATATATAAAAAAATATAAAAAATCGATAACGACGGAAAATTTAAAAAATCGATAATGTTGGATTAGTAGGGGTTTTC
Source organism: Oreohelix idahoensis (assembly GCA_024509875.1). NCBI lineage: Eukaryota > Metazoa > Mollusca > Gastropoda > Stylommatophora > Oreohelicidae > Oreohelix > Oreohelix idahoensis. The sequence goes on along the minus strand of JAMPIV010021200.1, from coordinate 73,078 downwards.
GAAGTGCCTTTTTTGGGCTGGCGTGGGTGACGATGTAGCTGGCGGGGTGGGTTAGGGTGGATTTTTGTGTGAAGTATTGTGTTGGTAGTGTATTGGTGTGTTTGTTTAGACATATATACACACATATAAATATAAAAAATCGATAATGAGGGAAAATATAAAAGTCGATAATTAGTAGGTTACTAAGAGGTTTTTTGAAGTGCCTTTTTTGTGTTGACGTGGGTGACGATGTAGCTGGCGGGGTGGGTTAGGGTGGATTTTGTGTGTGATGTATTGTACCGGTAGAGTGTTTGGTTGTAGGTGTCTTAATTGTGTGTTGTAGTTTGAGGGGCTGTTGAATCGTGGGGTGTGTTGGGGTATGGGTTTTTGTGTGAAGTATTGTGTTGGTAGTGCATTGGTGTGTTTGTTTATACATGTATACATACAATATATGTATAAAAAATATAAAAAATCGATAATGTTGGGTTACTAATGGATTTTTTAAGGAAGCGGGTATTGTTTTTGTGCGAGGGGGAGGATGACGATGTATAGTGGGGTGTGTTGGGGTATGGGTTTTTGTGTGCGTGTATTTTAATTGTTGTATATACAATATATATATGGGAGTGAAGTGTTAGAGACCTGTACTAGGTCTACCATCGAAAGTGCGTCACGGTATTGTTGTGTATTGTTTATTTTTCATATAGACATATTTTACAACAGTTATACGAACAGTTAGACGATAGACTTAGATAATAAGAAGACGATATATTTAGACATATATTTTACAACAGTTATACAAACAGTTATACAAACAGTTAGACGAATAGTTATACAAACAGTTAGACGATATATTGAGACATACAACGGACGATATAGGTAACAAAAAGGCGTTTTAGTTAATATAGTTTTTATTTTATATTCAATAGTGTTTTTGTAATAGCAAAACATATATGGTAATATATAAGAGTACATATATAGTATCGTTTAACAGGAGGATATATGTACAGTATTTTTTTAACATAATACATTGCACAGTAATTTTTTAGCAAATGAATATACAATTATATATGAAAGACAGTATTTTTTAACATTATCAAACATTGATATTTTCACATATGAATGTACAATAATACATATTTATATAGGAAGGCTGTATGTATATCACAGATTTTTTTATACATTATCACAGGGGTACAGGCCAGACCTTGAGGGGAGTCGTCACATTGTCGTCACGTCGTAAGAAATAGAGGTGTTGTATATACCTGTAGGTATCTGTGTGTATCTGAAAGAGACAGTTTAAATGTTGAGGGGTGAGGTGGTGACGTTGTCGGGGTGTACCTGTCGTTTTATGTAAAAGTAAGATAGGGCGTTGCGGTGTTGTTCATATGTGTAGATGGAGGATTTGTGTGCTCTGAACCCGATATTTTTCCCACCCTGTGCTTGTTGTGTGTTGAGGACGTCTAAGTATGTGTTTTTGTCTATTTTGTTGTGGTGTTTGTTCAAGCGATTGAGTGGTCTTGAATATGATACAGATAGAACGATGTCGCTGGGATGGTTTCGACAAAGTATTTTGTGTTTGGTCTATTTAACTGTGCTTGTGTGATAATGTCGGTGTCTTGTAAGTTTGAGAGAAAAGATTTGAAATCTGTAATGTTGTTGATTAAGTGAGGCTGTTCTAACACACAACTATTATTATTTGAGGCATGAAATAAGCGTAATTGGTTTGTTTCTCTGTGTCTCAAAACTACGTGGTGACTGAAGTTAATTTTGAAGCGTTTTGTCTGTTGTGTAAAGACAGGAAGCAAAAGACTTTCCCATTCAATTCTTTGGCTATTATGGAAAAAAGTGAAAGTCGATAAATATTTATGGATGTTTGCGTGTGTCTTGATCGCACTCCAATTCTGTGTATATATTTCTTTAATGTCAGCCTGTAAGTCTCATAAGCTGTCTTCTTCAGACGTCAAGCGGGGTTTTTTTATATGGGTTTGGGTACTGGTCATGGGGCGTTTCTTGATCTGACCTGTTTTTGGTGGGTGAGATGGGGTGGGACTTGTTGAATAGGGGGCTCTTGGTAGTGTGGAAATTGTTGTGGTGGTAGAGGCCGCCATAGATGCTGAGTCTGTTATGGCACCGGCTGGTGGTGTCTGTTGGTGCGTTGAGTCTGTTGTTGTGACACCTGATGATAGGGCGCGGTCATTATGGTGCGGTGGTATTGGTGGGTTCTGCGGTGTTGCTGCTGTGTCTGCTGCTGTTGAAGTGGTGTGTTGGTGTTTTTTGTGGGTGCGTAGATTGTCAAGGCGGGTAAAGTTTTTATTGCAGACCTCACATACTAGTAGAGTCAGCGAGTGCCTGCTCTTGCTGTGTCGTAATAGGTCGGCGCGGCGGGTGAAAGTCTCCCCACATCTGCTACATATTATGTTGGTTTGTGCCACTGATGTGTCTGTTTGTGCTGAGCCGGACCCGTGTTTATTCTCTATGTGACGTTTCAGCGTATCGGGTCTGGTAAATACTAAACCACAGAAAGCGCACTCATGATTGTGGCGGTCGTGTGCTGTGGCCATATGCCGAGTGAGATCATGACCTCGCTTGAAAACAGACTGGCAGTGTAAACAGGCATAGCCCCGTCGTTGAATTGACTCCATCTGTGAAAAGATGAACAAAAAGACGTTAGGCACACATAAATAAAATTAAATACATGTAATGAGAGAGAGAGAGAGAGAGAGAGAAAGCGAGAAAGAGAGAGAGAGAGAGAAAGAGAGAGAGAAAGAGAGAGATATTGAGAGTGTTCATGGACCCTCGCCTACTCTTCCTTATAACTAGTCTTATTGTTTAGTCTGTTATTAAAGGAAATAATTTTGTTTAACATATCAGAATGGTCCACGCGCGCGCGCGCTGTGGAAGCAAAGATATGGATTTAAAACTCAGCCCGTTCGCGAGTACCGAGTTGACCTGTCCTTTTTTAAAATAACGAAAATATAAGTATTTATTAAAGTGTATGTTAGTTTCAATTATGGTTATAACAAGGTGACTTAATGTAATATGTTGATTGTATTATCTCTATCTTTTTCCGTGTGTAGTTCAGTATTGTTTTAAAAACCG
>JAMPIV010021200.1:0-65000 GCA_024509875.1 Oreohelix idahoensis | reverse complement strand
ATTTTGTTCATTTTTGCGAGATTTATTTGTGTTAACATAACAAATATAAAAAAGACAGAATCTGATACCTCAAAAATTAATAAACACTTTTATCACATTAAAAATATTATTTAGAACATACCATATTTGTCTAGCTACACAAAGAAAAACTCCTTGTTACAAAGTAGCAAAACACGTTAATAAAACTTATTACTTAAACGAAAGGGCGTTACATGTCTAGCAAACATGTTGGGTCAACACAGACTGAGTTTTTAATCGATATCTATGTTGCCACAGCTGACGTGTGGTATTTCTGACACGCTAACATCACAGAATAAGAAATAACACTGTGTTTATTCTCTCTCTCTCTCTCTCTCTCTCTCTCTCTCTCTCTCTCTCTCTCTCTCTCTCTCTCTCTCTCTCTCTCTCTCTCTCTCTCTCTCTCTGTTTGTCTCTCTTTCTTTCTCTCTCTTTTCTCTGTCTTTTTTTCTCTCTCTTTCTTTCTCTCTCTCTCTATTTAACTGATTGTTACAGATATGTATTTTATTCTCTCTCTCTCTCTCTCTCTCTCTCTCTCTCTCTCTCTCTCTCTCTCTCTCTCTCTCTCTCTCTCTCTCTCTCTCTCTCTCTCTCTCTCTCTCTCTCTCTTTCTCTTTCTCTCTCTCTCTCTCTCTCTCTCTCTCTTTCTTTCTCTGTTTGTCTCTCTCTTTTCTCGTTCTTTTCTCTCTCTTTCTTTCTCTCTCTTTCTTTCTTTCTCTCTCTTTCTTTCTCTGTTTGTCTCTATTTAACTGCTTGTTACATATATGTATTTTATTCTCTTTCTCTCTCTCTCTCTCTCTCTCTCTCTCTCTCTCTCTCTCTCTATTTAACTGATTGTTACAGATATGTATTTTATTCTCTCTCTGTCTTTCTCTTTCTTTCTTTCTCTCTAACTCTCTCTCTCTCTCTGTCTTTCTTTCTCTGTTTGTCTCTCTTTCTTTCTCTCTCTTTTCTCTCTCTTTTTTTCTCTCTCTTTCTTTCATAACTATCTTCTAGGACTTAAAGATAATAACTCATCAGGACTTGACGGAGTCAGTAATCGAATACTGCGTTATGCGGCTCCAGCTATTAGTGATTCGCTTACATACATATACAATCAATGTATCGCACGGAGCTACTTTCCGTGGCACTTTAAAGTCGCTAAGGTATATCCTCTCTTAAAACCTGGCTCTTCCGACAATAATAACCTTGGTAACTATAGGCCAATCTCCTTAATATCATCGCTATCCAAACCACTAGAAAAACACATACATAAAATAACACTACAACACCTAGTTAACAACGGCTTGCTAATTGATAGTCAGTCGGGGTTTAGACCTAAACATTCATGTCACACAGCTCTAACTAAGATGATTGACAACTGGCACTTAAATATTAATAACGATAACATATGTGGGGCAGTTTTTGTAGACTTTAAAAAAGCATTTGATATGATAGATCACGCTATTTTAATTAGAAAACTAGAAACATCAAAAGTAAACCTTCAACTAGTGACGATAATTAAATCATTCCTGTCAGACAGAAAACATGTAGTTTCTTACAATAACTCTTGCTCATACCCAACCATAATAAATACCGGCGTTCCTCAGGGCTCTATTCTTGGGCCTCTACTTTTTGCCATATACATTAATGACCTTCCATTACACGTCGAACACGCATCCTGTGACCTATTTGCTGATGACTGTACTATCTACACGAGTGATACGAGTTGCAACACACTCGAACTATCGTTACAAAAAGATACAGACAATCTGATTAAGTGGAGCATCGGAAATCGCATGCTAATTAATATAATTAAAACAAAGTGCATGTTAATATCAACTAGACAAAAATTACAAAATTCTGAGAAAACAACACTTCAGATCTATATTGGTACCTCACCAATTGAAAACGTTAATGAACATAAAACTCTAGGAATAGTCGTTGACCAGCATCTTAATTGGAACTCACATGTTCATGCACTGACTAAGCAAACGGCACAGAAAGTTTACCAGTTAGCTAAAATCAAACATTTCCTAGATGAAGATGCACGAAAATTGTTCTATGTATCTCACATACAAACAAACCTTGACTATTGCTCCACAATCTGGGATGGTTGTTCTATGTCCAACACAAAAAGACTCCATTCACTACAAAAGCGTGCAGTGCGTCTAGTTTCTGACAACTGCCAAACACAGTGTGTAGATCTATATAAATATCTCAAAATACTGCCTCTAAGAAAGCGCTTTCTGTTCAACAAAGCTAAATTTGTTCACAAAATCCTGTCACAGAATGCTCCAACATATCTGTGGCCAATGTTCAAATACAGTGAAAGACGCAGTCAACGCCTTAACAAAATACAAGTGCCCAAGCCTAGGCTTGACTTATTCAAGAAAAGCTTAGCTTACTCTGCTGCTCATCTTTGGAACTATCTTCCACATTATCTAAAACATAACAACCTCAGTCCCTATTCATACAATCGTAAACTTTTCGAATACTTTATGAGTTCTGATTATCTGCCCCCCTAATATGATTATTTTTCCGAACAAATGGTATAATATCGAGTGTAGGTTTAATGATGATGTTAGTGCTTTTCAACATATTTTGTTTCATGGTAATACTTAGTTTGTACTTTTCAACATATTTTATTTCATGTTTATAATTAGATACTGTGAATGTGAGTATGCTATTATTTTACCTGTACAACGTTGAATTCCTTGAATTGATGGGTAAATTGTATGTGAGAATAAATGAAATCAGTATAAAAGACGGGAGAAAGGAAGGGCAGAATGTCAGACGGGCCTGCGTGCCCAATTCTCAACCCTTTGAAAATAAAGTTCGTTCGTTCGTTCGTTCGTTCTCTCTCTCTCTCTTTCTCTCTCTCTCTCTCTCTCTCTATCTATCTATCTATCTATCTATCTATCTATCTATCTATCTATCTATCTATCTATCTATCTATCTATCTATCTATCTATCTATCTATCTATGTCTCCCTCTCTGATAATGTTTGTACTTTTCAACATATGTTATGTCATGCTTATAAGTAATTAATGTTAATATGAGTGTGCTATATTATTATTTTACTTTACAACGTTGAATTCCTTGAATTTGATATGTAAAATGCATATGAGAATAAATGAATTCAGTATGAAAGGTGAGAGAAAGGAAGGGCAGAATGTCAGACGGGCCTGCGTGCCCAATTCTCAACCCTTTGAAAATAAAGTTCGTTCGTTCGTTCGTTCGTTCGTTCTCTCTCTCTATTTAACTGATTGTTACAGATATGTATTTTATTCTCTCTCTCCCTCTCTCTCTCTGTCTTTCTCTTTCTTTCTTTCTCTCTAACTCTCTCTCTCTCTGTCTTTCTTTCTCTGTTTGTCCCTCTCTCTCTCTCTCTTTTCTCTCTCATCCATGTTAATAAAACTCAAAACACATGTAGTTTTTTTTCTTTTAACGCCTTTGGTCATACACACACACGTTCATTCTTTACTAACTCTGCATTTAAGTTATCGTGGTCAGGCGTTTTTCCATTCTTTAACCCCTTGATTGCCGTGATGATTTCTTCCTTCCGTGGAATGTTTGTATTAACAGCTTGATCGTTTTTAGCTTGAGGAACATTGAACTGTGTCTCTGGTGGTTCCTTGTTCAGAGTTTTTTCTGATATGCCCTGCCCATCTTGTTTCCTGGCTCTTTACTGTCGTGATGAGCTTTCTATGCTTATCTCTTACTATTGTAATATTGTTTGCCCGGTGGTCACATTTCTATCAAATCGAGGGGGTATTTCTGTCGTCTAGAGGACATATTTCTATAACCCGGCCGGGATATTTCTATCACCTCACATACATATTTCTATTTATATAATGTACTATATTTCCATGGTAGCCTCCTGTTTGGCACGATTGGTAGACAATATAAAAACCTATCACCGCATCCCCCACTTGTAAAATAAAATAAAAAAATTAAAAAATTAAAAAAAGTGAAATCTTAAGTAGCTGGGATTTGAACACACGAACGCAGGAATGTTTCTTTTATAAATTTCCTACTATTGTTCGATTGTGTTTTGCCCTAGTGACGTGAACAGAAATTTACACGCGCTGTTTTGTGCGGGTCATTGATCTGGTTTCAACCCAGGGTGGGGTCAATTTTCCTGTTCATACGTTATGATAACGTTTTTATCGACCAAACCATGCCGAAGCGCTTGCGCGCGAACTATTTTCTGAAACAGTATCTCTACACAACAACCACTATGGCTCCATCACGAAATTCATACGCTCGGACTACTTTTATTGGAAAGTCATTGTCTTAATCACGAATTGTTTTAGACATGTCTCATTCTTTAACCAGACCTGGACCGGTGAACGTCTCTGAAAAAAACGTTGTGAAAGCCTTCTCATATCAAACTTCTGAAAAAGCAACAGCTCACCACCAAACGTAAGTTATTCTGTTTCATTCGTATGTTTTGTTAGGCTGTTAAAATAATTATTTCTGTTTAATAACATTATAAAAAGGTTTAGTTGTTTAATTATGCGTGTGTTGTATTAAATATTTAAACAAAAAGATATGTCTGTGTATTCGCTTTTTCGCTAGCCAGTGTTGGTAAAGGCTGTTTCAAAGTTAATATGTCTAGACTAATAGGTATTTTAATAATAGTTGTTTGTTAAATTCTTACATGTGTGTATGGTTTAGCTAAGTTAAGAATTATCCGACTTATTTTTTATGTGCTGGGTATAGTAGTGAGAAAAATTCCTTAGTTTAATCCTTATCTACGTTTCTCATCTATTGTTAAACTCGTGCGAAAGTAAATTATATTTGGGTTTTGAAAAATTATCCGTGATACTTACAACTTGTAATACTTTCTGATAACAACACTCTAAACTTGTATAGACTAATAGTCTATTTCAAATACTTGCTTGGATGTAGCGCAAAGATGTTTGGGTAGATCGATAAATTGATTTGATTCCACAACACATGCGCTCGAGTCGTATTTCTGTACTCACAAGCTGCTTCTATAAAGAACTTCTCATAGTAACTACAAACATATTACGTTAAAAATAACTAAGGACTCGAGTCACTACAAACTACCTAACCAGCCCGTGAAAATTAGACAACATAATAGTTTAGAAAATAGCGTATTTCGGTTTTTAAAACAATACTGAACTACACACGGAAAAAGATAGAGATAATACAATCAACATATTACATTAAGTCACCTTGTTATAACCATAATTGAAACTAACATACACTTTAATAAATACTTATATTTTCGTTATTTTAAAAAAGGACAGGTCAACTCGGTACTCGCGAACGGGCTGAGTTTTAAATCCATATCTTTGCTTCCACAGCGCGCGCGCGCGTGGACCATTCTGATATGTTAAACAAAATTATTTCCTTTAATAACAGACTAAACAATAAGACTAGTTATAAGGAAGAGTAGGCGAGGGTCCATGAACACTCTCAATATCTCTCTCTTTCTCTCTTCCTCTCTCTCTTTCTCTTTCTCTCTCTCTCTTTCTCGCTTTCTCTCTCTCTCTCTCTCTCTCTCTCTCTCATTACATGTATTTAATTTTATTTATGTGTGCCTAACGTCTTTTTGTTCATCTTTTCACAGATGGAGTCAATTCAACGACGGGGCTATGCCTGTTTACACTGCCAGTCTGTTTTCAAGCGAGGTCATGATCTCACTCGGCATATGGCCACAGCACACGACCGCCACAATCATGAGTGCGCTTTCTGTGGTTTAGTATTTACCAGACCCGATACGCTGAAACGTCACATAGAGAATAAACACGGGTCCGGCTCAGCACAAACAGACACATCAGTGGCACAAACCAACATAATATGTAGCAGATGTGGGGAGACTTTCACCCGCCGCGCCGACCTATTACGACACAGCAAGAGCAGGCACTCGCTGACTCTACTAGTATGTGAGGTCTGCAATAAAAACTTTACCCGCCTTGACAATCTACGCACCCACAAAAAACACCAACACACCACTTCAACAGCAGCAGACACAGCAGCAACACCGCAGAACCCACCAATACCACCGCACCATAATGACCGCGCCCTATCATCAGGTGTCACAACAACAGACTCAACGCACCAACAGACACCACCAGCCGGTGCCATAACAGACTCAGCATCTATGGCGGCCTCTACCACCACAACAATTTCCACACTACCAAGAGCCCCCTATTCAACAAGTCCCACCCCATCTCACCCACCAAAAACAGGTCAGATCAAGAAACGCCCCATGACCAGTACCCAAACCCATATAAAAAAAACCCCGCTTGACGTCTGAAGAAGACAGCTTACGAGACTTACAGGCTGACATTAAAGAAATATATACACAGAATTGGAGTGCGATCAAGACACACGCAAACATCCATAAATATTTATCGACTTTCACTTTTTTCCATAATAGCCAAAGAATTGAATGGGAAAGTCTTTTGCTTCCTGTCTTTACACAACAGACAAAACGCTTCAAAATTAACTTCAGTCACCACGTAGTTTTGAGACACAGAGAAACAAACCAATTACGCTTATTTCATGCCTCAAATAATAATAGTTGTGTGTTAGAACAGCCTCACTTAATCAACAACATTACAGATTTCAAATCTTTTCTCTCAAACTTACAAGACACCGACATTATCACACAAGCACAGTTAAATAGACCAAACACAAAATACTTTGTCGAAACCATCCCAGCGACATCGTTCTATCTGTATCATATTCAAGACCACTCAATCGCTTGAACAAACACCACAACAAAATAGACAAAAACACATACTTAGACGTCCTCAACACACAACAAGCACAGGGTGGGAAAAATATCGGGTTCAGAGCACACAAATCCTCCATCTACACATATGAACAACACCGCAACGCCCTATCTTACTTTTACATAAAACGACAGGTACAATCCGACAACGTCACCACCTCACCCCTCAACATTTAAACTGTCTCTTTCAGATACACACAGATACCTACAGGTATATACAACACCTCTATTTCTTACGACGTGACGACAATGTGACGACTCCCCTCAAGGTCTGGCCTGTACCCCTGTGATAATGTATAAAAAATCTGTGATATACATACAGCCTTCCTATATAAATATGTATTATTGTACATTCATATGTGAAAATATCAATGTTTGATAATGTTAAAAAATACTGTCTTTCATATATAATTGTATATTCATTTGCTAAAAAATTACTGTGCAATGTATTATGTTAAAAAAATACTGTACATATATCCTCCTGTTAAACGATACTATATATGTACTCTTATATATTACCATATATGTTTTGCTATTACAAAAACACTAATGAATATAAAATAAAAACTATATTAACTAAAACGCCTTTTTGTTACCTATATCGTCCGTTGTATGTCTCAATATATCGTCTAACTGTTTGTATAACTATTCGTCTAACTGTTTGTATAACTGTTTGTATAACTGTTGTAAAATATATGTCTAAATATATCGTCTTCTTATTATCTAAGTCTATCGTCGTCTAACTGTTCGTATAACTGTTGTAAAATATGTCTATATGTAAAATAAACAATACACAACAATACCGTGACGCACTTTCGATGGTAGACCTAGTACAGGTCTCTAACACTTCACTCCCATATATATATTGTATATACAACAATTAAAATACACGCACACAAAAACCCATACCCCAACACACCCCACTATACATCGTCATCCTCCCCCTCGCACAAAAACAATACCCGCTTCCTTAAAAAATCCATTAGTAACCCAACATTATCGATTTTTTATATATTTTTATACATATATTGTATGTATACATGTATAAACAAACACACCAATGCACTACCAACACAATACTTCACACAAAAACCCATACCCCAACACACCCCACGATTCAACAGCCCCTCAAACTACAACACACAATTAAGACACCTACAACCAAACACTCTACCGGTACAATACATCACACACAAAATCCACCCTAACCCACCCCGCCAGCTACATCGTCATCCACGTCAACACAAAAAAGGCACTTCAAAAAACCTCTTAGTAACTTACTAATTATCGACTTTTATATTTTCCCTCATTATCGATTTTTTATATTTATATGTGTGTATATATGTCTAAACAAACACACCAATACACTACCAACACAATACTTCACACAAAAATCCACCCTAACCCACCCTGCCAGCTACATCGTCACCCACGCCAGCCCAAAAAAGGCACTTCGAAAACCCCTACTAATCCAACATTATCGATTTTTTAAATTTTCCGTCGTTATCGATTTTTTATATTTTTTATATATATTGTATACATGTATAAACAATACCATTATCGTATATTACTATATAAAAAGTCATACGTCTGATCGTCAGAGGAAGCCTCGCCGCTAAAATATATCGCTATATAAAAAGTCATGCGCCGCCGCCTGAATAATACCTAAGTTAAAATATATCGCTATATAAAAGTCATGCGCCGCCGCCTGAATAATACCTAAGTTAAAATATATCGCTATATAAAAGTCATGCGCCGCCGCCTGAAACGCCGCCTGAAATCGATCGAGTATTTTGCTATATAAAAGTCACACGCCGCCGCCTGAATCATACCTAAGTTGCGCATTGTATACTACTTTGGATGAACAGACGATGATATCAAAATAAGAATACAGAAAGCTAGAGGGAGACATATATAGAAGGAGAGAGAGAGAGAGAGAGAGAGAGAGAGAGAGAGAGAGAGAGAATAATGAACCCAGTGTGGGTAAAAGCGAAATGGGCACTGATGACACATTCATGCCCCTCTCCTCTATCTCTTTATCTTCCTTTTCATTGGGTCGCGATAGCCCGAGCCCCTTGAAAGCTAATGAGGAAGGCCCCTGTGGCCGTACAGCGGATGATGTTAGTGTTGATGGTACTTGTCGTATAGTGGGACTCGTCTCACTGTCCCGCAGTGGACAGCTAGGTGTTGATGATGCTATGTTATGACAAATCTTGACGATATAACATCACACGACAGACAGATGATGGGACGGAGAACATCTGGCGAAAAGTACTGAACTCAAACAGCGGTGAACAACATATATGATGTTTCTTTACAGCTAGTCATCAAATCCACTGAAAATCATAATTCATGCCCAACCTTTCCTCTGAGGCGGGTCATCTCACATAACAACAATGTTCATTGGCAACTTTTGAAATAAATCTTCTCTGGCTCCTTCATTTTTTTTTTCTTATATAGTCTGACGCTGTCTCCAAAATTACTAGCTCATCTACTGTTCTGTTCTTCTGGATTCCTAACCCTTGATAAGGCCCGTAGGACTGGTAAAACTAATCGATGTATCTTTGATATAAGACTGGTCTAACCACCAGGACTGTTTATTTGTATCAATAGTCACTTGTTTTACGCTGCACCTAGCTATTGTCTATTGTCTCTGCATCTAACACAACACACCTGTTCGTCTTGTAGTCTTGACAAATTTGTTAACACAATCTTGAACTGGCGACATTGTCTTTCTTGTCTTTATCTATCATCTATTAAAGGTGGCGTTTGAGCGTCTTGTTGGTTCGGCGAAATAATTTGATACAATACTGTGACCACAGCAACCAACCACCTTCAGTGGCTTGTTTGCCAGAATGAACCATCAAACATCTCTCGCCACTACACAACTTTTTATCTATAGCAAACTTGCTATCCTACGCTAAGCGCGTTTCCAAATCAGATTCTTCTCATCTTCTCCCGATTTAACATTTGTTTCGTCCTCTCTAAAAAAATGTGTTCACCTTCGCAACACTTTCTCTTGGGTGTTTATTTTTGTATCGCTCACCAAAACCTTTCAAGGGACGTAATTTAAAATCATCTCCCTGTGAAGATTTAACTCAAAACCCATGCAATCTTCTTTAATCTTATTACTAAAACATTACTATGCAAATCAGTCACACCATAATTTAGGACTCACATGAAATACCAAATGAAAACACCAAGCTACATTCTCCAAAAGGGGATTTACGGAGTTACGTCCCTGTCACGAGAGGAAAGTATTGTTTTAAAGGAAAGATATCCTGGACACAAAGTTGTATCAAGTGATACCAGGAGAGTGCCAGATAAGAGACTGGTCTTATAAGTAATACCCCGTTCTCTGAAAAGAGTAAGGGTGTATTGACATCAACGGTAAGATCAAACTGTAAAAGTTCATAGGAATGATGATAGTGTTTATCCTAGGTCCCTAAATGCTCCTTTCAAGATCCTCCTCTGTTTATAATGTTAAGCTATGCTAGGGGTATTAACTAAACTATTTACCAACAAGAACTGTAACTTAAATAATTCAAGTAAGTCTGTTGGTAAAATTTACAATTTATTTTGTACAAGTTTTATTTTCTTTGTAAAAAATTTTCATGGAACTCAAAATTGATTATAAACAAAATTAATAAAATTCTTTGATAAATATTCACAAATAATTACAGTCTTTGAATTTTATAGAAATAGTTCTTCTTTCCTGGCTGTAAATCTGACTGTCTTATTTTTAGGATCAATATTAGTTCATAGTTACTGAATTACAGTTAAGCACTGGCTATTAAGATGCCCATCCAGATGCACAAATTGTCATATTTAGATATAACTTTGATTGTAGTAATACTGGTGTATACTGGACAGTAGCCTTGTTTGGCCACTTATCTGTCTTTGATGTATTGGAGCCTGTCACACTTCTGTGCTGGAAGGAAAGATCAACTGAGATTTCTCCAGACAGTAGATACTGTGAATGTGCTAGCACATTCACATCAACACATCCAGGAAAAAACGGATAGACTTAATAAGTATAGCCAGCAGGTGAACTTGAACATAAATTTAAAGAAGTCGGAGGTCATGACGCTCAATGTGAGCAACCCTGAGCCCATATCATTAAAGAATCAGCAACTGGTACAGACAGACACCTTCACATACCTAGGACGCATAGTAACACCAGACGGCGGGGCAGTCAAAGACATCAACAACAGAATGAATAAAGCAAGAACAGCCTTTTTTAGCTTAAACAACATCTGGAAGTCCTCTCAATACAACACAAGCACAAAATTAAGATTATATCAGAGCTGTGTGCTTTCTGTGCTTCTCTATGGTGCGGAATGCTGGAGAGTTACAGAGAAGGAAATGTCGAAATTGTCCTCTTTTCACACAACATGCCTAAGAAAAATTCACCGAATCTTTTGGCCGAATACCATCACCAACCAAGATCTGCTTACTTGGAGCAAGCAAGCGGACATGCACACCATCATAGCTGGCAGACGCTGGAGCTGGGTTGGCCATGTCCTCAGAAGAGACCCCGATGCCATCACAAGAACAGCTATGCTTTGGACCCCTGAAGGAAAACGAAAGAGAGGCCGACCAAAAATAACTTGGCGGAGGACTGTGGAGGCTGAGATGCAATGAATGAACCAGAGTTGGGGCACTGCACGAAGGATGGCCGCCGACCGAGCAAGGTGGAATCAATTTGTTGTTGCCCTACAAGACGACACTAGGCGTGATGGCCACTGACTGCTCTGACGGTCAGCGGCTAAGGATCAAAGAAGAAGAAGATGTCTACTTTCAGATGCAGAAGGCAAAGAAGTCTCTCTCTGACAGACTGGCGCTCATACTGCAGTTTGAATATTTCTGTACAATCAGAACTCAACGAGGGCAAGTCTCTATGTAGGTCATGACCGAACGACACAGAAAGCAGTAAAACGGAAGTATGCTGCACACTCAAATCCATGCATGGTTTTGCAGAGATGTGCATGTATGAAAATATATGAATTAGAATATCTTCGTTATCCCTGGGCCGAATTCCTTCATCTTAGGCTTAAAGTACGCCCTGGATTATTCTTTATCTTTCTAGATAATTGTCTTTTACTTTCCTACATTCATATTCTCATAAGTGTAGCCTAAACAACAAAATTTCGACTTGCCTGATGTCTCTATGCATTCCACTCGAGATTTCTTCATTACTATACCACTTCCCGTGGAAATTTCTGCACAGACTTATAAATGAAGATTCCCATTTGTGAATTCTTGACCTCTTCCAGGCTGTACTTCGCTCATAATTCTGTATCTTACCTCCAATTAAAACAAAGTTACACAGATTTGAACTCGGCCATTGTTAGGCTAGTACGCTTGTAAACACTATGCATGAGGGTTCAATTCCATTGGTCCGTCTATCATACACTGTTCTAAAGTATGGCGTGCCGTTGTGGTATGAATGACTTGTTGTGAATCAGAATTCACGACACTCCCTTGCCTAAAAACACTCTTCTGCTCAATTTACTTCCCCTTAACAAAAACATATAATCTATTAACAACTCTATTTAACTTTCTTAAAGCATTTTTCTGTACTCTCTTTCATTCTTAAAGGCCCAAGCTACCGGTCGCACTTTGTTCGATCTGTGTGTTAGAAAGATACACCTCTGCATATCGTTTTTCGCTGTCTGTCTCGGAATCTAACCCATTAGTCAACAGGCTGTCTGCCGGAGAGGCAAAAGAAACGCGGAGCAGGGACTCTAACCCACTGACCCATGGCTCAGCAGGCTGTCTTTCGGAAAGACAACAGGAACGCCAGTTAGGGACTCTAATCCATTTGCTTAACAGGCTGTCTGCCGGAGAGGCCCTAGAAACGTGAAGTAGCGAATCTAACCCATTGCTCAGGGAGCCGCGCTGGTGTAATGGCTACAACGTTGTACTGGCGACCAGGTGTTCATGGTTCAAACCCGGCCGTCGGCGTTTGAAGAAATGTTTACGACCGGAAATTTGACTGAATAATCTGAACGGCTCCTGCACATAAATCCCGTGTGGATGGGAAGGAGCGAAGCTCCTGACCGGTTTGGAAGGAAAGTTCACTGACCCCCAGCCTCGCAATGACATGTCATTGGGCCGAAAGAGCTGGAAAGCTCGAGTGCCGCTGGTTATAGAAAAAAAAAAAAAACCCATTGCTCAACATCTCTGGTACGTGAGGGAGAGCGCACTCAACGATAGGGGTTCTAGGCTTCCCCAGGACCACATAAGGGCTCCCGATGATGAAAACATAAATAAGATTGTCCATAACAGCACCTGTAATTGTGCCACAGACGTATTTAGACTTTATTTCAATAAGCGTGATAGGAAGTCGTATCAGTGTTTCTCCCCTCAAAACCCCACAAATGTCGACTGTTTCAATCGTTATTCGGCCTGGCTTCACAAAATTGGCTGCTCTGATACTTCTGAAACTTAATTAAGTGTCCAATAAACACTGTGAGAGGGTTTCTTTCCCAGAGGTAGCAGGCCCGTCCTCAATCCGAGGGTCCTTGACCTTACGACTTTCCTGTGTCCCAGTTTGTCTCACTCTTTCCTCTATCTCAGCTCGTCTCTTTCTTTCTCGTTCCTCTATTTCAGCCTGTCTTCTTTCCTTCTCGTCAGCGGCTTGCCTTTGTTTTCTTTTTCCTCCGGGGCGGCTACATATTCCTGTAAGTCTGCTTCGCCAAACCCCATCTCATTAGCAGCTTTGATTATTTGCAGACGCGGTTTAACCAAGTCGGCCATTTTTACAGGGTACTTCAAAGGTAAGCACACTAGTAACGAACTACTAACTCTAGAGATGTTAATGTTAATAAACTAGTGATCACACCACTTAACTCACGGTTCTCAGTTATCTTAACTAATGGGTGCTGATTAGCTTCGCTTCTGATATAACACACGCAATAAACAATAAATTTGTAGGCTAGACTGAAAACTAAAAATCTATCAGCTTCTATTTCAACGGGACTCGTGAAATAATAAACACCCCAAAAATCTAGACCCTAGTGTTGAAAATATTTATTACTAACACTCAACCCACCACTAGTCAATTACTCAGTAATGGGGAAGACTGGTTATGGTCAAATGACTTAATGTCCTCCCTCGGAACGGATGCAGATAGTAATCTTACAATCTGGGGCTTCTTATCTCTAAAGGAGAGAGATATAACTTCTGGAGAGAAGAGAGATGTAATCAGATATCTATGTCTTCTTCCCAGCCACACGCGAGACTATATTTAAGATGTCATACTCTCATCCGTCATCTCTTGCTAAACATATTAATCTACTACAGTAAGGACTACAACAGCAAACATTAAGTGACATGTAGAATAGAAGTAAATTCTGACCGTTCGGAAAATTTAATAATTTTTATTACGTAAAAATCCACAAATAAAATAAAATAAGCTCACTAGCGCTATTAGGCCAGTGATTTTGTATCACACTCAAGAACACGGGCAAACCATTACTACACTTAAAATTAAATACACAAAATAAACAAGACAATATAACTAACATGGGAGGCCCCCAGTTCTCTTGACGAAAACGGCGGATTCTGTGTTGTTAATAGTCCTGGAATATTAATTACTCCTCCTCTAGGAAATACCGTACTTTTCCCACTAATTGGGTGTTCCCATGCGATGGAGCTCAGCTCTCACTGTGGCATGTATATATTAAATACAGATGCCAATTTCAAATGCCTTTGGCTTGAGGCAAAATTAACTGGCGAGTGCGTATGACTATTACACCCGCTGATTATATATATATATATATATATATATATATATATATATATATATATATATATATATATATATATATATATATATATATATATATATATCCGACAATGGCTGCTGCTGGCAAAACGAGTAACCATGAGGGGTCCAAAGAAGCACCTTTTGTACTGATTTGTGAAGACTTGAACACAGACAAGGACCCAGTACCGGCAACTGACTGCTCCTATATGACGTAGTGTCAGAATATGCCGTCTCAACAGGATGTCAATGGATCTTACTGTATTGCCCACAATCATGGATGGCCATTGAGGCAACCCGTATGTGCTGGAGTGATCAGTAATTACAAATGGCGGCATTAGGTGTTGCAGGTATGTAATCTAGGAAGCAGCCTTTAAGGCTGTGAACAGGCTATTTACTGGACGCTGCGGTGTGACAAAATGTTGTGTACATGTACTTTTGCGACCTTAACTCTCTTCGTCATCGTCCTATTATTTTGCATATTTTATGCCTATACATTTTTTGGTCAGAGCCGCTCCCAGACTTGTTTACGTTCGCCAGGTGAATCGTAATAATACCAGGCTAATTAGACAGATCCCCAACGGGCTGATCACCCGTTTGCCAGTCACTTTGATTACGGAAACAACGACAAACGGATTGATTTGTCGTTGCCCTAAAGACGCCATTAGGCGTGATGGGAACAACGGCAAAGAAAATCTATTCACTGTTGCCCTTAAGACGCCACTAGGCGTAATGGCCACTGACTGCTTTGCCGGTCGTTGGCTAAGGACGGAAGAAGAAGAAGAAGAATTAGGCAGATCAGCTGATAATAGTTTTATCACGTAAATCGTCTTGCCACCTTTGATGGAGTCGATCTTTATTGACACAGGGTGGTAGCGCACGATCGATGAAAAGAAAGTCCTTTTGTCTGTCTGAAAAATCCGCCTGAGAAATGTACGCAAACACAGGTGATAAGACGTAATCGTTTCCGCTGGCCCATCCTTGTATCAATATTACCGATAATCTGTCTGGGGGAGACAATATAATGGGAAAGCATCTAGACAGGAAATGCGTTCTTGGATTTGTTTGTAGTTTGCATGAAGATGAAATCGGAAGTATTACTGCCTTATTAGAAAGAGGTCACGCGTTGGAACTTTAAAATGTGATATTTTAAAACATGCGAGGGAGAAATATAATGATTTAACACCGCGACCCATATAGTTCTAAAGAGCTTACCATATGCTTAATTTGAGAACCGGAATAGACTTTAACGTTCATTGGCAAGTTGGTCTAAAAGTGCAATCAGGCACTTGAACTGAGACTTGGAAATATAATCTAGCGAAATCGGAGTCACAGATCAGACTGCATCGCCACGTCAAGCTAGCAATTCATCAGAGCCAGCGAGAAGGATCGGACAAAGAATTCCAAAATTATAAGTGACAGTTTGAAGCATTTGGACAACTTTGAAACTTAAAAGTAAACCCGCATTTTTAAATACAAAGACTGGAAACATAAGGAATCAGATCACCCGTCATAAGAGGAATACTAAAAATTCCCAGACCAAATGATTCGAAAGCATTTAACTTAAGCTGCTGTGTCCATTTTAAACAGTGCCAGGAGATTGTGTTCCCAAAATTTACTCTGGGTTCGTGGTACGAAGCTATCAGACTGTTCGTGGAACGAAGCTATCAGACTGTTCGTGGTACGACGCTGCAAAACTAAAGTTTCGAAGTCACTAGTTGGGAGTTAAAAACAGGGAATCAACACTAACCGCCTACATTGGACGAGTTGTGTGGAGAAGAGCCCGCATCACAGAAGAATTGACGAAACCACGGCTGCAAGACTCACTTAGACCAGCTAAGTTTATTAAGAAAACAACAAAAGGACACATGTTTTTATCAATCCTCAAACCAAGTCTCAGTGAAGACAATTTTATTTACATCTAAAATTTGTTACAAGTTATCTTAAAACACAATAATCACAGTTGATTCAGTTATTATAGGTATGAAAGCAAGCATATGAGCAAGACTCTTTAAGATATATATATATTTACATCGTTAGAGCAAATACTTATAAAAGAATTTCGCTGTATGTACACCAGCTAGGGGCTTGAACGGGCTAAAACTTTTGCTTAATTCTTCACAAAAGACGACGGCACATATATAAGTCAATAGTGCTCTGCCCTACGCAGCATTGTCCTTCAATTCTGTAAACATCTTGTGATAGAAGCGGCATTATTCCTTCTTTCTACATCTCTGCCAAGAGTAATCTTGTGCGAAGGTAGACACCTTTGAACACCCATATAAGATACTCTCGAGTGTTGGCCACTGGTGCACCACTACTGCAGAGCTAAAGGGAGGCAATCCGTGACATGCGGTATAACCTGAAAGCTCCAGTATAAACTGGGAAAACTGCAGTTATAATTGGGACTGCAGTATAACAGGAAACACAGTAAGAGGTGACCACGGATCTCGACTGAAAGAATATTCTTAAACTCAATTCAAATGTGATTGGCACTTAACACTGATCCACTTTGTAAGGTAGCAAGAATTATGTCTGAAGTCAATGGCAAGGAGTGTTAGGGACGCCTATCTTAAATATTAAGATAAAGTCTGCTGGTGTTCTCGTGTGGGGTCGCACGTGCATTGAGAACGGTATAATAAAACGTAAGGACCTCGGGAGCTGTCTCCATTGCAGACCTTGATAAAATAAAGAGACGTAATCAATACCGATACTTAGGCGGTAATTAGAACATTCGGACAGATGAAAGATTAAGGTCGATTCCCTGTGTCTCCGAGTTCTTTGTGAATCAAAGAATCAGGGAACTTGACGTCAACTACAAGAAAGGCAGAATAAAAGGACTATTATCGAGATGCCGATGCTCACGTGTAAAGGGGTGTAATTTAGCCTGTCCAACGTAAGAGTGACATGACTAATACAGAGAAAAAGAGCTTGTAGGAGCTATTATACAGAAATGTGGGAGGAGACCACAGCAGAGAATAAGACAGGCAAACAACTCGGCTGAAAGTTCCAGAGATTCGCATTAAAATCACGATACTACGCAAGCATTTATTTATGAAAGTTTGTAGCTTTTGGCTGTTGTTTTTGTTGTTCTCCATGTTTAGAGCAATACAACTGAACTGACTTGACATTTGAATTGAGAATTCAGATTTTTTGTGTAAGACCTGATTTATTTTTATCTCCATATATTTCCCAATACAACGAAAATTCCTCTAGCTTTTGTATTCTTGTTTAGATATCTTTATTTGTCATTCCAACTAAGTCTTTATTGCTGCCAAGGTAAATGTATGTTTCTACATCTTGTAAAGGTTCTTCTTCAAGTGAAATCTTGTTATCGTATCCTGCATTTATTCTTATTATCTTTGTTGTCTCCCTGTGTATTTTCAAACCTACCTGCTGTGATCTTTCATTGAGTATTTTAATTTGTCTAACATCTGATTCCGGCTATAGAGCAGAAGTGCCAGGTCATCGGAAAAACCTTAGATCGTGTTTCTGTTTAGTCAGAGTCTCCTAGATTCCATTTCTATTGGCTGAGTTCGTTGTTTTCATAATTCAAGCTGTATCCAATAGGAAGAGAGACGGTGACAACATAAATTCCTATCGCACTCCAGTTCTTTCCCAAACAGTTTTGTAATTGTCCTTCATGACGAACTCTGCATGTCAAGTCTTCATAAGTTTTCCAGCTCTGTACACTACCATGCAATTCGTAGGTAGATAAAGACGGTTGGGCATGGAGCTTGCAATTTCGTCATGTAGAAACTTCAAGCCTAACAACAGCTTAGCTAGTGCGACCAATTCATTGGTTAGAACATAGAACAAGGACACTCATAAAGATACAGATTCTGATAAATGAGAGCTTGGGCAGAGTAGAATGATTAATATAGTATGACCAGATCACAAATGTAGAAATAATGACAAGAACCAGAGTAGTGTCAGTGGTACAAGAGATGACAAGAACCAGACAAGTGTCAGTGGTGCAAGACATGAGAAGAAGACGCTGCAGATGGATAGGACACACATCGAGAAACCTGTTGATAGCATTATCACACAATCTATATTATGGAATCCCCAGGGTAAGAGAGACAGAGTAAGACTAAAGAACACATGGGAAAAAGAACTGGAGATAAACATGAAGAAGACATAGAAAGATCTTGAGCTGATGGTACAGGACAGGAAGACTTGGCGTACGTTTGTTAAAGATCTATGCTCTTATGGAAGATGAAAGGGGAAAGAACGATTATCACTAATAGGGAACTGACGGTAACAACAAGTGGAGCTAGATGTGAGGGAAAGATGCTGGTGTTGGATAGAATACACATTGAAAACCCTAGTTGATAGCATTACAAGACAGTGCGCATGCCACAATCCTCAGCGTAAGAGACATAGAGTGAAGTAAAACACGGAGAAGGGAATTAGACACTGACATTACGAGAATAAAAAAGGCATAACTAGACATTGAACACAAAGCACGGGACACGAAAGTCTGGAGGGTATTTGTATAAGGTATGTGCTTCACAGGGAGTTGAAAGGTAATGAAAAAATATGACACTGGGATAGATGAACATTCACAACTGTCAGTGGCTTACTAAGAGGGGAGCGAGGGAAACAGTCCGCCCCAGATGACAGCTAGAAAAGGAAAAAAAAGGGGGGAGGGTGCCATCATTATGCACTATTAAGACAGCACTGCACTGTTACAAAGTCTATTTGAAAACATCATCATAACCCTCCACTCCGAAAGGAGCATAGGCCTTCAACAAACACATGCCAAGTCCTCCTGTCACATGCCATCATCTCAAGTTCTTTCCACGTTCTCATCATTTTCACCTCTGTTTTCAGCTCTCTTCTCCATGTGCTTCTTGGTCTACCTCTGTCTCTCTTGCCCTGGGGGTTCCAGAACAAGGACTGCCTTGTAATGCTATCAACAGGTTTCTTCAGTGTGTGTCCTATCCATCGCCATCGTCTTCTTCTCATCTCTTGTTCCACTGGCACTTGTCTAGTTCTTGTCATCAGTTCCACGTTGGTAACCTAGTCATACAATTTTAATCTTTCTATTCTACGCAAGCACCCATTTATGAAAGTCTGTAGCTTTTTGGTTGTTGTCTTTGTTGTTCTCCATGTCTCAGAGCCATACAATAGGACTGACTTCACATTTGAGTTAAAGATTCTTGTTTTCGTGTTGGATCCGATTTCTCTTGATCTCCATATATTTCTCAATGCAATGAAAACTCCTCTTGCTTTTTGTATTCTTATTTTTATATCGCTGTCTGTCCCTCCAACTTTGTCTATATTACTGCCAAGATATGTGTACGATTCTACACCTTGTATTGGTGTTTCTTCAAGTTCAACCCTGTTATCATTACCTGCATTTATTCTCATTACTTTTATCTTTTCCCTGTGTATTTTCAGACCCAATTGATGTGACTTCTCATCGAGTGTTTTCAATTTGTCCTGCATCTGATTACGGTTATGGGACAGAAGAGCCAAATCATCAGCAAAATCCAGATCATCCAACTGCTTAGTCAGAGTCCACTGGATTCCATTTCTGTTGTGTGTTGTCGATAATCTCATAACCCAGTCTATTGCTAGTAAGAAAAGAGACGGAGACAAGAGGCATCCCTGTCGCACTCCTGTTCTTATCCCAAACGGTTCTGTAAGCTGTCCTTCGTGAAGAACTCTGCATGTCATGTCTTCATATGTTTTCTTTATTAAATTAATGATCTTCAGGGGAACTCCATAATGCCTCATCAATTTCCAAAGTGCATTTGACAGTGTAGACAGAGAATCACTTTGGAAATTTGAAAACATAATATATTTGTCTTTTATCAGACGTGCCAAAGGAAGGATCTGTCCTGGGTACCAAATAATTTGAGTGTGCCTCAGACAAAAGTAACAGACAACTCTAATGGAAAAACGAAGAATGAGAACAAATAAATATGAAGCATAAAGTGGTATAAATGATAGAAAAACAGCGAACTTAACTTTAAATACGATGATATATCGTAGTCCTCAAGCTTTGATTCCCCCTTCTCTCCCCCCCCCCCCCCCACTCCCTAGATCGAGTAATTTTAACGCAATACCAATTTCCTGAAGTGAATGTGTTTACGCTTGGTTCCATTTCTGCAAGGGCATTATTCAAAATACGTTTTTGTGTAGGCTTTTATACGCTTGACCTAACTTTCATGTAAATAACATAAACAAGCAACAAAAGAATTAATTTCTGAGGAAGATGTCAGGACTACAAACATACGTATTTTTAGCGTACCTGGAAACCCGAACTTGGTAATTTTTTTTGGAATATAACGTCCTGTATTTATATAAAGCAGCCTTACCTGTTTTGTCATACACTCTGCAGCGTCTCTGGTCACCCACAGAGAGTGTCTCAAGTTTGTTGTTCAGCAGTTAGCAGTAGCCAGTTTTCTCTATCGTTGTAAGTAAACTACTGTACACCAGCGTTACATAAAATAATGTGTTCTGGTAGTTTTAGTCTTTTAAGGGACCGAGCAAAGTTTCAGAGACATAAAGGTTAAAATATACCTGACTTGCCTTTGCTCTCCTTTGCCTCGTGCACTTTAGCACCTGTTCTTCACCTTTTCGTGTATTTCACCTTCTTCATGGTCATTGTTATCATAATAATTATCATATTCATATCCAGTAATATACGCCACGAACTATCTGCCGTCTCTACTGCCTTTTCCTCCGTGTATGCTATCTCGACTTTTGTTATATAAGGTAAGGGTTAGAGAAATGCGAATGGCATAGTACAAGTACTGTACTTCCAATTAAAAGTACCGTGTGTGTCGTATATTTTTGATAGGGTAATTAAGATCACTTTTGGTCCCTTCTGAATAGGACTAGAACAGGTGATATCTCAGTGGAATATAAGGTAAAGAAATAGAATTTCAGAAGTAAAATGGTGAAAGGTAAAATCTGTCCCTGAATTTGATAGATAATCAAACCAGCCTATAGATTACGACTGAGAGTTTGGATCGGACAGTTTCCTATAAATAAATATATTGGTATATTTAACCACTCACAAATACACACACACAGATAAGTGACGACAATTAGACGCACATACGTGAAAACTATATCTATGAATTAGGGATCTTTTGAACAAGCTGACCGCCACACGTAGATAAAATTTATGTAAATTTTTATTTATCATAAAAAAGAAACTTTACATCGACAATATTGAATATCAAATCAAATACAATAAACATAGGTTAAGAATCAATTAAAGAGATAGACTCATAGGTGTAGTCCTTCCCCTCTCTGTTGCCAAGATCCCGTTATAAGAGAAATTATTAGCCCAAAGAGTCACAGATTTATACGCTATGGTCCGAGGTTTTCGCTCTCTCAGTAAAGAACAGAGTTTATATACATTAATCTATCCTAAAAGGAAAACAGCATGTTGCGCTAAACTTGTCGCAACTTATTCTGACCATGCATTTTGACTATAGTTAATTTTTTAATGCATGGGAAGTAACTCATGGAATTGTAGTCACTTTTATTTCTACAGTCGTCTAATCTTGATAGCTATCGTCAAGAAGTTGTCTTATCTTGATAGCTAGGGTTGTTGATAGTTGTGTGAACGATTTTGAGTCATGTCCATATATGGAGCGCTCAGATCGCCAGTTCTTTGAAAACAGTTGGCAATCGCAATGTTTCAAGATTCATTTCCTTTTAAGGTTTGAGTCTTCAGTCGAACATCGTAGAACATTCTTCGTTTCGTAAGTTTAGCTGAGTTGTATTCGATTCGCATTTTCTGCGCATGTCTCTGTTTGTGGCATTGTTTAAAATGATTTCCGCCCAGGTCAGTCTGAGCAGAGATGCTTGTAAGGCGAGACATAGCGATGTGCTAGTCTTCGCTTAGTTTATTCAGGAAGGAGTCCTCATCATTGTTGTTCCTTTTTTGAGATGATATATCTCTATGTTATTTCAAATGCCTGGAGGCATATGTGATTTATGTGATTTAATTCCTGATGACAGGTAACTGAATCCTTTTTCGCTGAGTAACTTTATCGCCATCTTGTGATGTTGACTTTTGCTTAGCCTGCCTTATTATAAAGTCGGTGATATGACAAGTTTGCTCAGCTCACGATCCACTTATATTGTCACGCATCGATTGATGCCTGTCCTACGGACTATTTGCTTCCTGACCTTTATTGATGGATCTAGGTTTGATACCTTTGCTGTATAAGGAACATAGAGGACGATAATGTGACGCTCAAAAGACATGTCTGTCTTGTTGAGGTCAAAAAAAGGAGACTAGATTTAATCTCCTAGTTGATATCTACTAGCTCTTATGGAAAGGGGAAGTTTACTGCCTGACTACATGTACAGCTGATTCCGATATCCTAAAAGGCATATGATGTACATTATTATGATGCTGTCTGCTGTGCCTGTTGAATTGACTACATATGTAATAATGACTGTTTGATCGTACCTATGATGTACCGGCTTGTTTATGTCTACACACTTCGTCATTGTGGCGTCTATAATAAATTATACAAAAACCGTCACTAGCTGTTGCAAGCATCATTGACTTTTCTCATCGTGAGTTAACGTGACGTCCTTGTGTGGATTGCCTTGCTTGTAATGCTCACTGTTTGAATACACATCTGCATCCTACACAAACCAGACCACAGATACCATACTATGTCTTCATCGCCTTCAACAATTATGGCGTACAACAAAAAGACACTCAACATTTGGTGGCCAGTCCAAAGGCATTCGATAAGCCCACCACCACTCAACACAGCATTAGCAAAAACTTACATACAAGAGAAAATACAAAGTTATTACATGGGTTAAATCATAAACGCATTATTCATCCCTGTTATTCTCTCGCTCTGACAGCTGTGATCACAGACAACATGCGCACTCTTACCTAATCGTTGCTTTTCATAACATCTGGAACAAATTGTTCAGTCCCTCACAGACCATCCAATTTTGAGTTACTGGCGAGTCAAACCCCAGTTTCTCCAAAAGACTAATTAATCAAAATGTTGGGAAACGTTTGTCTCACTGTTGTAATAGGAGGCTGATGAAGGTCACTTCAATGTTTGTCCAGTTAGGAAAGTACTTACGATATCTAATGTTCACAGGGTACAATAGCTTGGAACTTCACTCGTTAAGTCGAATGTCAGGTACATAAATCGGATTAGGATAAATCTCCTTCACAACACAATGGTCGTTAAATGGGAAATTGTCTAATGTTATTTCAGTGGCCACCACAGGCGAAGTGTATATGAACTTGAGAAAGAAATCTGGATATTAATAAGTCCAGTTACCATTTATTCTTACTATTACTTTTGGGCCAGTACTCTGTCGTTCTTCTGGGTGTAAAACACGAGGCCAGACAGGTCACTTGCAAAACCCGGTAATTATATTCAGAATGTTCTTTAAGTAAAGTTCTTCTCAGTTACATAGGTACTGAAAACCGCTGGTAAGATTTAGGGTTTATGACCCAAATACTGTATAAGGAAGAATGAAACACATAAATACTCAACCCTAATAGTATATCTAATCCTACGCGTAAATCAGATTCACTTCGTTATTCAACTTAAATAAGAAACCACGCTTAGAGCTAGTCTCATCGTTAAAACTTCGGTGAAATAAATTCTAGTCATTTTAAAAAATCAATCATCATGAATTAGAAATACATATAACTATATTTCGTCACTACTCATGAGTCATCAGTGCATTTACTTAGTTAGTCAAACAATTCTCTTGCTGGTTACTAGCAGTTAATCAAATTTATTAATAGCCGAATGAGTTTAGCTAGAAATTATAATTTATTCTGCTTTCCACTGTAACGCAGTAACTTAGAGAAAATATAACTGACTTTAATTTAATCTCTCTACGCAGAAATTAACTAGTGAAATATAATAGGCGATCATCACTTAAATCACTCAATCACTACTAGATATATATATATATATATATATATATATATATATATATATATATATATATATATATATATATATATATATATATATATATATATATATATATTTACCTCGCACAGCCTACTAAGACTATTCTCCAACGAAAACTGAAATTTTATTTAATACAGCAAATCTAGGAACGAAGCTAGAATGTGTCTAGAGAACTGCGGAGTCTAAATGAATACTGGATACTGAGTTTTTTATTTTTTTATTTTTTTTATTGCTGTGTTTGCTACTTTTATTTGTAGCACGCCCCTTTCAACCATCTACCATGTACATGGCTCTGTTGGTTATATCAGGACGAGTTTACTTTATCGTAATATGTTTTTGTTTATATTTATTTTGTACTATATTATCTCTAGTAGGTGTTTTTCATTTTGCAGTTATGGTTCAAAGTGGCCTTGTCCTCCAAAATATGATATTTTCTAAGCTGGTATGTTTTTAATCTTCACAGGACGGTTTATTTGGTTAATCTGTATGTATAGGGCGGGGGGGGGGGGGGGGGGGGGGTTTCACCAGTGTGAACTACTGGTTCGGATCCTTATTTATTTTTTATATGTTAGCTTTAGTTTTTGTAATATAGTGTTTTATTAACTTTTGCACTTCTGAAGGGGTCTTTGTGCCTAAGAGATTTTCTACACTCATTTCTACCTTGTGGCTGCTACAGTATGTTTTAATGTTTTGCCTCTGTTGGTCATATTTTTTGCAGTCCGCCAGAAAGTGTCTAATTGTGTTTGGTTCTTGACACTTTTCACATGTGGGTTCCTCAATCATGAAATATCCCGTTCCAAGCTTGAGCCTCAGCAATTTTTTATTAATTGGTATATTTAGTTCATCCTTTATCTGACATTTTTTGCTCGGTTTTTTCAGGATTTTATATGAGTGTCTTGCTTTTTTACTCTGGTCCCATGCTGTTATCCACTCTTTAATTATTGCTTGAGCAATTAAGCTCTTCATTTCCAACTTACCTAAGCCTACTTCAATTTTGTTATAGCTAGTTCTTCCCCCTTTGGCTTCTTTGTCTGCAAGCTCATTTCCTGCTATCCCCACATGTGATGGTATCCATGTTAGTGTTACACTGCATCCTATAGTGTGCAGATATGTATTGACCTGTAGTATTTCTTCTATAATATCTGGCCTGCTACATTCATTTCTGTTTCTGATAGCTAGTACTGATGAAAGGGAATCTGTAAGAATGGTTATTTTAGTTGGTGGGTTTTCTGCAGCTATTTCTAAAGCTTTTAGGATTGCCACTAATTCTGCTGTAAAGATGGATGTATTATCTGTTACTTTATATCTTTTATAAATTTTTAATTTTGGTATTGCTATTCCTGCTCCTAATTGTCCTTCTTCATCTTTTGACCCATCTGTATATATAGTTAGGCTATTATTTATATACCGTTCTATGTACTCTAGTGCTTTACTTTTTGCTGAGATTATGTCGTTAGATTTGTTTATGATCTTTGCTAGGTGGGAGTCTGTTTCTGGTACTTTTAGTTCCCATGGTGGGATCTTTGCTTTATACTGAGAACTACTGTTTATCATATTAATTAGGTTTGGGTGTTGATCCACTTCATCCATTGTTTTCCACCCTGACGGGTATCTATTATGGTTTAGTGGTATGTGACCTATGTACTGGTTATTCCTATCAAAGGTTTTGTGTGCTGGGTGAGTTGGATCTTTTGCCACTCTTGCCCAGTAGCTGAATCTCAGCTCTTTTCTCCTCAGCTCCAGGGGTATAATGCCTAGCGCTACTTCTAATGCCTCTGCTGATGTACCCTTTGAGGCACCTGCTATTATTGACAGTGCCTGGTTTTGGACTGTGTCTAGTTTTTTCTTATTGCTCTTGGCGGCTGATGCATAGACAACACTGGCATAGTCAAGTTTGCCCCTAATAAATGATTTATAGAAGGTTAGCATAGTCTTATTGCAGGCTCCCCAACCACTTCCTTTCATGTATCTTAGCATATTAATAAGCCCCCCTACAGTTTTGCACTAATAGGTCTATGTGTTTGTTCCAGTTTAGTTGCTGGTCTAGTACCATACCCAGAAATCTAGTTGATTTTGCTGTGCATACTTTTTGCTCATTAATACTTATATCAATTATATTATTTTTAATTACATGTTCTCTACTGAAGATCATTCTTACGGTTTTTTAGCGTTTAGATTAAATCCCCACTTGTGCATCCAGACGGATACTTTATCTATTTGTTTTTGTACTGTTTTATAGAGGAATGGGAGGTTTCTTCCCGTTCTCCATATCGCAGCATCATCTGCAAACTGGGATAAGTTGTTTTTTTAAGTCTTTAAACTCGTCGCCTAGGTCGTTGACCATAATCGTGAATATAGATGGTGATATTACGGATCCCTGTGGAATTCCATTCTGTTGTTCATAAACCTCAGATCTATCATTGTTTATTTGTACCATGAAGTATCTATCCTGCAAAAAATTTTCTAAATAATTGTAAGTTCTGCCTTCTATACCTAATTTCCTGATCTTATATAGTGCACTCTCCCTCCAACACTCATCAGATGCTCTTGCTACATCAAGGAATACTGCTACTGTCTTTTCATTCCTTTTGAAGCCCGTTTTAACATCATGTTCCAGCCTCAACAGTTGCTCTATTGTACTATGTTGGCTTCTAAAGCCTTCCTGGGTTGGACTGTACAAATTATGCTTTTCTAGATGAAATTTTAGTCTGCTGTTGACTATTGTTTCTAGAATTTGTCCTAGATGCGATGTTAACGATATTGGCCTGTATGAGCTGACATCATGTGTTTCCTTATCTGGCTTTAGTATGGGGATGACTACTGCTGCCTTCCATGAACATGGTTATTTTCCTGTGTGCCAGATTTTGTTGTAGAGGTAGGCAATCATCCTTAGAGTTGTATTTGGTACTTTTTTGAGGATTTCATAGCTCAGAATGTCTTTCCCAGAGGTGGTATTGGTTTTTCCTGCTAAAGCTCTTTCTATTTCATCTACTGTAATTTCTGCATTTAAGTAATTAGCATCCTGTGTGGTGTCCATATTTTCTTCTTTTAATTTTTCTAGCAGTGTTTTTCGCCTATTTATTTCTGCCTTATCTAGACTGCCTATTGAACTAACCTGATAGAAGTATTCAGCTAGTATGTTTGCTTTTTCTCTATCTGTTTCAGCTCTCTCAGGTATTTTAATTGTTGGGATTTTAAATTTCTTGTTGTTTCCTCCTTTTATTGCTTTTAGTTTTCTCCAAACTGTAGTTATTTGTGACCTATGGTTTAGTGTTTGACAAAATGTTCTCCAACTCTTTTCTTTAGCTCTGAATATTATTTTATTTGTTTCATTTCTTATTTTTTTATAGTTTGTGTAATTCTCTTCAGTTTTGGTTTTTCTATACTTTATCAGGGCCCTCTCCCTCAATTTCAGTTGTTCTGAGCATCTGTCTGTCCACCATGGAACTGAACTTTTATCTTTGTTTCTTTTCCAACTTTACCTTTTTGTGTTGGTTATAAATGATCAGGCATATTCCTGTTTGGTATATATTTTATTGCTATTTTTAAAATCTCATTTGTTAGTTTTTCTGCAAATATATCTATACTGTTAGATTCAATTTGTTCTATGCTTAGTTTACTTAGCTCCAATTGGAAGGACTCCCAGTTTGCTTTTTTGAGGTTGAATGTAGGTTTGGAGCTTCTTGGACTAGTTCTATATTTGTCGTTTAGGTTTATTTCTATGGGTAAGTGGTCTGAGCTGGAGTCATTCAGTACTTCCCATTTAGCAGAGGCTAGGTTTAGTGTTATTATACTTATGTCTATTGCTGTATCTCCTCCATTGTTGCATGGGTTAACCCTTGTCACTGAGCCATCATTTAGTATGATTAGCTCAGCACTTTCAATGTAGTCCAACTGTCTTTTTCCTGCTGGATCATTACTGTTGTTACCCCATGCCTCGTGGTGTGCATTAAAGTCACCTACCAATAATGTTCTTTGGTCTATTTGTGTGTTAATAGTGGCAATGTCCCTATCGGTTATATTGCCCTTGGGGCTATAAATGTTTATTATTTTTAAGTTATCTGGCTCACTGTCTAATGTTATACTTATTCCTTCAATATTTTCTGTGTTGAATTGTTCCCAATTTAATATTTTGTAGTCTTCATGTACTAAAAAGGCCACGCCCCCTCCTCTTCCCTCCGGTCTATCATTTCTCAGTGTTATATACCCTTGGTAGTTCAGTTTCTGTTTGGGGTTCAGGAGGGTTTCTTGTATTGCAAAGATGGGCTTTGCCTCCTTATACTGTCCCTTAAGAGACAATAGGTTCTTCCTGGCACCCCTACAGTTCCACTGAACTACTTTTATGGCTCTAGAGTCTTTGGTCCCCATTTAGTATGGTTAGCTTAGTTATGTTATTGTTTTTATTAGGTTCTTTGATAAGGGATCTACTTTTTTTGGTTTTGCTCACTATCTCTCATGTTCTCCACTAACTCATCATTCCAAGTAACCATTTTACTCCGAACTCTTTCTACGAGGTATGGTAGGAGTAGTTCCAGTGTTTCCTTAATTTTTTCTTCTATATTTTCTCTGTTGCCCTGGTTTTTTATCATTTTGTTCTCTTGTCTTTTTTCGTCTGTCAAAGTAGCTCTTTCTATCTCTATTTTTTTGAGGATTTCTTCATTAGCTTCTTTTATCTCTGTTATTTTTGTGAGGTCTCTCTCTATTGCCTGTTGTGCTGCTTTTATTTCTTCTAGTACCAGTCTGGCTTGGATGAGGTTTTGTCCTGTCTCTTCTGTGTTGTTGTCATCTTTACTGTTTATGAGTGTTTTAGTTTTATCTTCTTTCTGGATTTTTTCCTTTATGTCTTTCACTTCACTGGTTATTTGTTTTATTGGCTTTCTGGTGGAGTTTGACCTGCTTGGGTATTTCTTCATTCAAAAGCCCTAAAACACTATTGTGCACCACTCTTGCAGTAAACCCCCTATAGGTAAGCGTGAGGTGGCGTAACATGTAGAATACATTAGCTTTGCTACACAATACTCATAGTTCTGCACAATATACGGCCACGACGTATCGACTGTTTTGGAAAGTGTTTTTTAACCATGGGTGCTAGCTGCCCCTGCGGTGCACAACCCGACTTCCGGGGGTGCAAAACATACCAGATATTTTATACGAAGAATTATCACAAACACAATATAATACACAGAGCTCAAATCTATTTATGCAAAATAGAACATTGACAACATGAATTCAATATTGAGCTTAAGTCATTTTTTTTAAAATAACATTTTCTCAAGCATATTTGAAAATAAGGAATACGAGAAAGATCATTAATCTAGTAAATTCATAATTACTAACAAATGTAAAATGATTAACTGTCATATGATGTAACATTAATTACAAAATGTAATGTATATTTAAAATTATCTCTGTAATTTTGTAGTTATGAATATATATTACTTAAAAAAAAACGGTCTTCACAAAAGCTTCCAACATTGGCGCAAGTTACATTCAAATAACTAATTTTAACGAAGTCTACAGCTGTATGAAGAAATAAATCTGAAGATTACTTAAATAAGCACTCTTAATCAATGTGCCTTTAACGACGAGTTTTCCGTTTATCCTGACTCACTACATGCACTATATATAAATATATATATATATATATATATTTATATATATATATATATATATATATATATATATATATTTATATATATATATATATATATATATATATATATATATATACAGGAGCCGCACTGGTGTAATGGTTACCACATTGCGTTGGCGATCAGGTGTTCAAGGTTCAAGCCTGGGTGTGGCATTTGAAAGAGTGTCAATGACCGGGATTTTGACTGAATAACCTGAACGGCTCCTGAGATAAACCCTCTGTGGATGGGACGGAGAGAAGCTCCTGACTGGGTTGGAAGGAAAGTTCACAGGCTCCCCAGCCTCGCAATGACATGTCATTATGCCGAAGGGCTGAAAGCCCAATTGCCGCTGGTTAAGAAAAAAAATAACTTAATAAATAAATTTATACATTTCATATATATATATATGAAATAATATTTCTCTTTTCATTTCCTGGAAAATACTTTTTTATCCTCTTTCGCGTTTCTTATACATTTTATGAGCTAGATGATAATGGGGTACGAAGTTTCTCAGAACGCTGTAAGGGATGCGGGATCTCGAAAAGGTTAAGAAGCACTGCCTTAGGCAGTACAGTTGATTCTCGATTATCCGGGATGCGAATTAACCCGGACGAGAATTAACCGGGATGTCAAGCTAAATGCAAATAAATTACGACAATAATATGGAATAGACGAAGGTGCGCGCAGAAAACAAAGTACACTAAACGACAGCGTAATATAATGCTGGAGTCATATCTTCTTCTTTCTTCTTTGATCCTTAGCCGCCGACCGTCAAAGCAGTCAGTGGCCATCACGCCTAGTGGCGTCTTGTAGGGCAACAACAAATTGATTCCACTTTGCTCGGTCGGTGGCCATCCTTCGTACAGTGCCCCAACTCTGGTTCACGAGCCTCAGACTCCGGATGTCCGTCCCGCAGCAAAGTTTGTTTATTCGTTGTTGTTTCCGTAACTTCAATTTTTTTTTTTTTTACATAGACAGGGGTGTCAGCCCTATGCTAAAACCACCAACCTGGAGGACCAGGGTGTCTGCTTTCGTCTGACCCCTGCCCGCGCAAACCTGTCCAGCTTGGTAGAACCTTCCAGGAGTAAAACTCCCGCTGGCATAGCTCTGGGGGTAATTAGGGTACGCAAGCCGCCATACCTCGACAAGGTATTGAAACCGGTGATGGCAGTGGAATCATGTCAAATATCCTTTATTGTAATCGTATTTCGTAATCTTATTACAACATTACTTTTGTATACGATGATGAAATCAGGTAGAAGAATAAAAAGTAACAATCGAAGTAACGGGATATGCACATACACTGAATGTACATCGCTCCTGCTACTATGTTCGTGATAAGGTACCAGGTCCGGCCTTAGTCGTTGGACCATTCTCGTTGAGCCCCTGGACTGTTGATTATTTCAGATTAAGTATCAGGAATGTATGCTATTACATTGAATTTAAAATTGTTAAAATCCTATTTTATTAGTTATATTTTGACACCAAGAGTTTAAAAAAAGACTATACTTGTAAAGAAATATCTTTTGATCCGAGTTGAGCAAATTCTTTCAAAACGATGATGAACGAAATTTTTTTTTCTTCATCAAATTCTGTGGATTGTATTGAAAGGTTGGTGAATCTATGTTGGAGCATATTTGACCTAGAATAATATCTCATCCATTTTAATTTGGAAAACATTCATTCTCCTGACGCCACAGTGATGGGAATTGTGGAAAATATGCGTAAAACAAATATATTACAAAACAATATTGGACATTGGAAATCCAATAGCTCTCTCATTCAAAGAAAGAATTTTCAGGATGATTTCAAGGATTTTCCAAGGTATGAACAAGGAAGAACTGGCTTCAATTCTTCTAGTTCCTCGACCAGCACGTGACCATTCAAATAATCTAGTTTTACAGACTTTAGCAGTAGGTATGTCAAAACTAAAAATAGATGGAGGCTCATTATGCGAGTCCTTCGCACCAATAGCATTAACATCACAACAAGGGAAAATAATGGAAACCCCAGTGAACAAAATTTAGACATGGAAAAGAATAACCTCTACAGCCCAACACAATCTGGAAACAGGAAAAACAGAAACACTATGAACCAACTTATCAGACTATAACGTGAGATAAAAGCAGAATTTAAAAGAAATGCAAAAAACAGTAACCACATATTTAGATGTTTCTCCCTGCAACAAGAAGAAATAAATAGGACAGAATACTAAACCAGCCACTAAGTACAATTGCAGGACCATCACAATCAACATCACTTGAAGCACTAGAGGTAGCACTAGGAATAATACGGCTAAACCTACGATGAAAAGAAGTAGTAGATAAAATTGATGAAAGTACTAATAGGTAAATGTTCAATCGACTTACAAAGTGATTGTGAAGAATCTCCCATCGGTTCTTGGACGCCCCACTAGACCCTACCAGATACGCAATAGGATGGAAGTGCATGGAGGAATTAGAAGAACAGCATACTATAATTAATACACTAAACTGTAGAAGCAAAAACACACCAGTGATACCGCCATTGGGATTCAAGAAACCAAGCATCAACTTTCATCTAGCAAGAAAATAAATAAAACTGCTGAAAAACACTATATCAAAAACATAGCCAAGGAGTATATAGTATCACGGATTGCCTCCCCTTAGATCTGCAGTAGTGGTCCACCAGTGGCCAACACTCAAGAGTATCTAATATGGGCCTTCAAAGGTGTCTACCTTCGAACAAGATTACTCTTGGTAGAGTTGTAGACAGAAGGATAATGATGCTTCTATTGCAAGGGAATTTCACAAGATGTTTTCAGAAGTCAAGAACAATGCTGCATAGGGCAGAGCACTATTAACTTATATCTGATCTGTCGCCTTTTGTGAAGAACTAAGCAATGGTTTTAGCCCGTTCAAGCCCCCAGCTGGTGTAATCCAGCAAAATTCTTTTATAATTATTTGCTCTATAGATGTAAATATATGTCTAAATGTATATATATTAAAGAGTCTTGCTCATACGTTTGCTTTCATACCTATGATAACTGAATTAACAATGACTGTTTTGTTTTAAAATAACATGTAACAAATTTAATAATCAATTAGTTTTTAACAGGTTTTAACCTGTTTAACGATGGAATGATGATGAAATTTAGATATATATATAAAAGTGTCTTGAATGAGACAGGGGGAGGATTGATAAAAAAATTTTCCTTTTGCTGTTTCCTTTAGTAAGAACTTAGCTGGTCTAAGTGAGTCCTGCACCGGTGGTTTCGTCAATTCTTTTGACTTCTTCACAAAACCCGTCCAATGTAGGTGGTTAGTGTTGAATCTCTGCACTGGATTTACACTAGTGGCGTCGAAACTTTAGTCTTGCAGCTTCGTACCACAAACTTTAGACAAAATAAAAAGAACAAATGTCTCTCTGAATAATTATTCTCCATGAGTATACACAGTATAACTCAGGGAATATGATTAGAAATCACCGTTATTCTTCTTGTTACTTTAATGGGGAAAATGTGTTTGGACAGTGAGAGGGTAATGGCTTGCCTGAATTACAATTAACAAGGTACATATATCTCACAAAATAATAGAGGGTGAGTCAAGTGAAAACTGGAAATATGTTATAACAATAAGAATAATCATGCCATTATATTGTAACTTGCCAATATTGTTGTCCTGGATGTCTCGAGTGTCATGCTCGCGCCATCCCGGTGATGATGCATAAAGTGACGTCATAATGACGTTTTTAAAGATGGCTGCCCCGCTAGTGGAATGCACCAAACAGCAGCAGCGTTCTGTTATTCAATTTTTGATCAGCGAAGGGGTGAAACCAATAGAAATTCATCGGCAAATGAAGCTCTAGTACGGTGATGCATGCATGTCAAGGTCGCAGGTGTATGAATGGTGTACAAAGTTCAAAAACGGCGTGATTTCTGTGACAGATTGTTCACGACTGGGTGAGGCACACAGAGTAGTGACTCCAGAATCGATAGCAACCGTTGAACGACTCGTACAGGGAAACCGCCGATTGACTGTGGATGATATTGCCACACATCTTGACATCAGTCACGGTTCAGCACACCACATCATCTCTGATGTGCTACAGTACCACAAAGTGTTTGCAAGGTGGGTACGACTGCAGCTTACTCCAAGTAAAATATGTCAAATAATAGGACAATCGTGAGGAAAATGCAGAAATGAATTGATACTGCCGGAGAGAACGAAAATTATGAAAAGTGCACAACTGTTTTCATCACATATAGAACAAATAACTAAGGGTGGCTTACAAGATACACTTATGGAATGAAAATGGAAAATGAAGAACTCAGTATAGAAATATGTATTTTAGCATGGAAGCTAAAGAAAAATGTTACTATAGCCGAGAACGCACGTTTTTCACAGCAGAAATTGTGGCAATTGTCGTGTGGTGAGTCACTGGGGCAACTACTACAGTAGTTTTTGCCAGGAATAGTCTATGAGATATAGATATACGGTCTCTAGAAATTGGCTGGTTAAGAAAGAATAAAGACCTATTCGAGATAGGGACAAGAAGACAGGAATGCGAATGCTTTCCACTAGACAGTGTTTTCTAATTAATTATGGAAAGAGTTCTGTTTCCCCACGACCTTAGCTTCTGCCCTTAGATCCCGTAAAGAAAAAGCCCCCAACCTCATCTGAGTAGAGAAAGGTTCCTATAGGTGAATATGTAACACCGACAGCACGAGTGATACATTAACAAACTCTTGATAATGATCAACCGATCGTTGGGTTTATTAATGAAATATCCACACATATAGGGTTAGTAATGGTTAGAACGTGATGATGGTGAAAGACGATTCACACAAAACACACAGATGAGATAATAAAATTACAGTTAATTAAGTAATAGTTAATTAAGAATGAACTGGTGTAAAGTGAAATGATGATGTGATATGATACGTGTTACCAAAATGGTGAGTACTCTACACAGTCCATGTGTCTCTAAATGCTTCTCCTAGATATGAGGATTCACATGTATGCATAAAATGTCCCAAGTTGTTATACTTTATGTCGAGTGGGGTATCTCTAAGCTGAGGACGTTCTGATGAATATTGTTGTCGTACGGAGAACGCTGACGAGATATCTATGTATATTCCTTCACTGTTTGAGTATATCTCTGTAGTGTTGATCAACAGTTAATAGCTGTCATATGAACAAAAGGTCTGTTGTCTAATCTCCCGAGGGTACTGGTCAGACTGGATATCTTCACGAAATGTTAGTGATATGTAGACTCATAATCTTGCGTATGTAGTCGTGATTCATATACTTTCGAGTCTGCTTCATAAAATGCGCTTAAGAGTGTGTTGCACGTGGTATAAATTTGCGATTCCTCTTTTGAGCTCTTTTGCTTGACTTCAGATAATAATGATCTTTCGAGTGATTTGAATTTATGATGACTCTGTATTGAACTTGTGATAACGATGTATTGAACCTGTGAGCAAGCAGTATATGGTGACGAAAAATGCTGCGTCCACCTTATGACTTGTGGGTGAGACAATATTCCTTTTTAATTGAGGAATGAAAGATGTCCTATGGCGAATTCTGCTAGCCAAATGTCCGTTTTTGATAACTTATTTCTGGTTAGACGTCAGACACGTTGCGTGTAGACTCAGACTTCTGATGAACTGAAGACACACAAAAGTCTTCGTAAGTTTTCACATTTAACATCACTGGTTGACTTTCATTTAAACTACTGCTCATAATTCATCTCTTCTCTGAGTTCAATTCTAATGATGTTAAATATCTTGTGCATGAGAGTGTGTGCGCATGGGAGACTGTGATGATGATAAAGGTGAAATATGAACTATTAATTAACTCCTATCATCCTATCATCTTCTAGGAAAATCTTCTGATTTTATTAATCAGTTATGCCAAGAATTATTTGAAACTTTATCTTTCGCACATTTTAGCTGTGAGGTTAAAATAAACAAAAATAAGAAAATGTATTAATAAGTATAAGATCTACTAACCTTCTTTTCCCTTCGCAAAATCCTTTAAGAACACAATTAATCACAGAACTGAATTATCATCCACTCTGAATAAACACGTGTATTAGGCTATGCGTTTTTGGGTTTAATCTCTTCCTCACAAGGTAAAAAACTGGACTCCTTCCCAGAACAAGTTACGCAGTAGATTATATTTCTGCCAGTCCAATATGGGTTTCTTGTACAGCTCATACCAACCAATCATTAATGGCCCCTCTGGTTACTCATTCACAGGATCGCTCTTTTCCCCTGTCAGTCCAAACGTGGGTGTAGTTTGACCTCTGATTGTTTATTGTTCACCTGGCCAAGGTGGGCGTCCAGTGTGGTAAATCAACGCTTGTCTGAACCGCGGCCGACCCAAGATAACACCATTACAGCTTGAGACGTTTTCCCCTGGCCAATCTGGGCGTCCAATGTGGTGTCACAGAAATTACAACATGCCCAGATGTGTTTTTACCAGATTTATCACGATGCAATGTGGGCTTCAAACGATAATGTCAGGCATGTGGACTCAATCAAAGGACTTTATTTCCCCCGATGAAAGAACAAATGTGGTTCTCTAGATACCGGTCGCGAGTAATCACAACAATGGAATAGCAAATGTGGATCGCAAATATGAGATGAAAGAGCAAATGTCGGAGAAAATACAATATGAAAAATGTAGGAAAAGATGGAGCAATGTCACGTAGGGTTTATATTCATTTAATTTCCTACATCTTCTTCCTATTCTTTCACATAAATTCTCTCTTTTATTATCTCTGTATTTTTTTTCCTGTGTATTTTTCATCCATTCGTTTTGCGAATATTATTTTCATATAATTCGCAAACTTTACCTGTTTTCCTTTCTCTTAAACTGAGAATCGCGCTAGGACGATATTACGTAGATGTCAGGGCTGCAGGGCGTCAGAAGGCGTGATAAGTCGGTTCGCTGAACACAGGACGTAGCAAATCGTCTACATTCTCACCGAGCGCGCGAGTTTCTTCTCGGCATTAGTCCCGGTGAGGTGTGATACTTTACATCTGCACCGGTCAGTATCCAGACATTTGTCTGGAAAATCCCAAACTGACACGGCGCTCACTTGGGCCATGGTCAGCTGTAGTGTGAAAACTGCCCTGAAATGGAGTCAGGCTGTCTGGGATTTGAAACTGACACGCGTACATCGTGGTCAGTAGGTGACAGTTACGACACGCGTTAAGCGGACGTAAATGTTGGGAGTAGGGGAGATAATTTTGCTTGGCGAAGTAAGTTTGGGCCCTTTGTCTGATTTTAAGATATTGGCCAAGTTTGAAACTTTAATTTCATTCTCGCTCATAGACTCCACAGTAGATAGGTCGCTCGAAAAACAGAATAGCTGTTAGCGAAGATCTCAGTTTGTTTCGGCAATTTGTCGAACTTCTAGACTTCCAGAAATATTTTCAGCATTTTTATTCTTAAGTTGTGCGACTACCTGTAATTCTGTGGTTGAGGTAATTAATATGATAGATATATAGATTTTGTGAGTGTTAAAGTGTTAAATCGCTTAATTCATTTTAATCTATTTCTTTAGCGCAGAAGAGAAATAAAGTGGTAGGCTATTATATTTTCTAGGGAAGCATTCAGTGGAAAGCAGACTAAAAATTATAATTTCTAGCTTATAACGGCAATTGTAGCTATTTATGAAATTTAATTTAACTGCTAATACTCAGTCGAGTGTATTTTTCTAAACTAACGTATAAACTCTAGAATCCAGCCTCATGAATGGTGACGGAATACGCACGTGTTCTTAATTTATGAGGATTGCTGATTTTTAAATATAACTTACGTCACGGGAAGTTTAAATGATAAGCAAAGCTCTCTGCTTGCAAGTTTAAATGTAAGTTTTAACCAGTACAGATTCTGTTTATTATATTATATGTGTTATTTTTCCTCCACACAGTGAAAGTTTTGGGGTGACCCTAACTTTACCAGCACCTAGTAGTAGTTTCCATACTTGTGAAGAAATAGACAGTCCTTATTTTGAACCACGTGGGTTTTCTCAAGTAACACTGATCTGACGGTGCAAGTTAGACAGAAATACTAATATCCCAATAACGGGTTTTCAAAGACTGTAATGATAAATACTGGACCTTGGAGCCAGCACTTAATTTCTTCTAGAAACTCTATATAATTTGCTGCCTGGTGGCGTGAATATTAACAATCATTTCCCGACTAGATTATATCTTGTGGACAAATCTGTGGTGTGACTAAAGTGAATCCTATACTGAGGGAAGGCACCGACCTGACATTCATCATTTTTTTTTAAACCTACGCTATTGACACTGTGCTCTGCTAACTCCCGCGCCTGGAATAATTGTTAGGTGACTTAATCAGACATTTGAACAAATTTGCATACCCAAGTAGTCGTTCCCGGAGACTCCAAGTTAAATACGTCTTTTGGAACTGGGGACTTCTTGGCAGAAGACTGCATTTTTTGAGTCTGTGTGAAAATCTAAAATCAATGTGTTCCAAGAGGCAGCAAGCAAAGTCGTGAGTACAAGTATGAGAAGCCATGGCGGAATGAATGAGTGTACGCTGGTTTGAGTGATATTTTTCACTATTTTATCTTTGACACCCTGTTGCTGTCCTAATTTTTTTTTTTCAATCTGCATAATTTGTTGCTAAGGCTAGAGTTCTTGTGTTTTTGTCTTAGGTTAAATCAGATTTTTTTCAAACTCTGTGCATATAATTACGAGATAAAACAAAGAAAAACTCTTAGACTCAAACCCTATGTATCTGTGACTCGGGCGCCATCATCTGTTCTCTTAACGGGGCCGGGCTAAACCTAGAGTTAACACTATAACGGGGCTATCATCCTTGCAACATTTCCTTGATTTTTTTATGACTATGTGTATATGTATTTTCCTTGATGTACTTTCTTTGATGTTGTGAGCCGATTTTTCCTGATAATAAAATCGCTCTTGAACTTAATAATCGTGTTTGGTCAGCTCGTTCTAGATAATATATATATCATTGTTATAGTTTTTCCCACGTCTGTGTGTTTACCTGTCGTCACGTGTATGTGCGTGCCTGTGAGTGATAGAAATATACGTAATATGTATATTGGTGTAGTCTGTCTGACGCTGTAACAACTGTTGTAGAAGATAGGTGAGAGAGAGAAGAATTCTTTTCGCTTTCAGAGACAGCCACTATATCAAAATCTATCATCTCACGTGTGTGGAAATTCTATTACCTTTCACTAACTCTCACTGAGTCTATCACCTATTCAAACCTATTCAGAAGGGACCAAACCTAGTCTTAATTCTCCTATCGGAAATCTACGACAAATGAGGGCTCGTTTCCGGTCTTTTGAACTCGAATAGGAATTACGACAAATGGGGACTCGTTTCCGGTCTTTGAACTTAGAATAGGAAGACGAGTACGACAAACGTGGACTCGTCTATCTGGATTTTGTAACTTAAGATTCTGTATTCTGATATAGAGTAAGAGTGTGATGTCTTGTGAGTTGTTATATCTTTAAATAATTACCCCCTAGACTAGCGATCTGTTTACGGGCGTGCTGACCACACAAACTAATAAGTTTTTTTTTCCACAGCATCTTTGAATAATATACATTTTGGTTACAGGTTGATTTTGTCGGGATATATGTTAACTGCTGATTGTAATACTAAATGCTGGTAAAGTGGTGAGTGTATAACATTCACTGGGTACTGAGGCAGAACGGCGTTTGAACTAAGTTAAGGAGTGTGTTTCGGACTTTTTGTCCAGATTAATTCCCTCCCTTACCCGATCTGACTTCAGGGGCGAACTTATAG
This sequence comes from Oreohelix idahoensis, assembly GCA_024509875.1. NCBI lineage: Eukaryota > Metazoa > Mollusca > Gastropoda > Stylommatophora > Oreohelicidae > Oreohelix > Oreohelix idahoensis. The sequence continues at coordinate 25,081 of JAMPIV010021200.1, read as the reverse complement.
TGGATTTTTAAAAAAATTAAGGGATTATTTTTCTCTTTAATTTTTGCAATATTCTTTTGCTTTTCCACTGTAGCAACTTATTTTTCAGTTGTAATCTTAACTACCATTTATTTGGCGTAGTCGTGTTTTGCATTGAGTGCTTTATTGCCGATAATAGCAGCGATAGTTAGATTTTACTTTGGAGGAGGTATCCCAGGGTTAAGGATATCATCTTTTGATTTTTGGTAATTTTTTTTTCTCGTAAGTGGCAGGCACCAGGTTATCCTTTTTCCTATTTTCTTTCTGCACGTGTCTCAGTCACTGCCTTAATCTGGCCGAGAGGGCAAAGCTTAGGCAACTCCTCAGGGACGAAGCGAGAGCGGAGGGTATGGAAGGAGAGAGAAGCGAAAGCTTTTGTCAGAGACGAACTTGAGAGATATGATGCGGAGAGGAAAGCAGCTGAAGCTAAAGAGGAAAAAGAAGCAGCGGAGAGGAAAGAAGCGGAAGACCGGCTATTACAGCAGAAGAAGATGGACGAGGATATGGAAATTCGCAGGATGCAGCATGAGGAAAAAGAGAAGGAGAAGACAGCAGACAACATGAGGAAAGAGAGAGGAAAGACAGCAGGAGGAAAGAGAGAAGGAGAGACAGCATTTGGAAAGAGAAAATGAGCAACGACGACAGCATGAGTTGGCTCTTAAGGCTCTAGAAGTCCAAAGTCGTGGCGCTGCCTCTACCTCCAGCAATGGAGAGTCTTCTCCTCATTCTTCCTTAACTGACCCTGCTAACACTCAATCTCTTCAACTAAATGCTATGTCTTTCACTCTTGAATCTTTTTCCTTGTCCAAATGAGAAGATTGACACATGGTTAGAAAAATTTGAGAAAATTGCAACTCTGTACGGGTTAGAGAGGTCGCGTTGGAATATGAAACTTTCCCAGGCCCTAAAAGGTTCTGCTTATGATGTTTATTCTAAGCTGGAAAGTAGCCAACAAGACGACTACGATGTGTTGAAGAAAGCGTTACTGGAGCGCTTTGAAATGAACGCTCGCAAGTTTTTGCAACTGTTTCGCAACAGCCGGAAAGAGAATTCTGAAACTTTTCACCAGTTCTCATCTCGTCTTAAGGGATATCTAACAAAGTGCCTTGAGCTTTCGCAGCTCCCCTCTACCTATGAAGGTCTTGAGGAACTTGTTCTAACTGAACAAATAAAGAACACTTTGTCTGCTGATACCCGGAGATTTCTCGCTGAGCAGGGGGCAGAAAAACTTGAAGACATTTTGGAAAAGTCTGAGCGTTATCACAATGCGCTGGCTGAACTACCGGCCACAAAGCGGAAACCGACAGAGGAGCATTTTCGAAAACATAACCTAGAGCAATCTTCTCAGGCTTCTAACCAAAACAACCACAGAGAAACTGGACCTCAAAACCCCCCTCCTGAAAAATCCAAGTTCTACAAGAACAAGTACCCCAACCACCCCAAACAGTCTGATCAACCCGACCGCCCTACATGGCAGCGTAGCCAGAAAGGACAAGGTGGCAAAGGGAGAACCCCTGAGCACGGGACATATGATCAGACCGAGCACACCGAGCCGAAACGCATCGGATGCTTATTAACAGTCTCGCAAGGCGGAATTATTGACAGTGATTCCCAACCTCTTGGGGATAGACCCTCAACGCGAGGTACTGTTACTTTGAACGGTTCTCAAACTTCTTGCTTATTTGACACGGGGCTTTCTTATGATTGCATTGTTGCCAGAAACCTGGTCAAACCCGGTCAAGAGACAGCAGAGACCGTCCAACTTTGTGGAGTTCGTAAGAGTGATGCACCTACAGCGCTTCCCATCGCATTGGTGGAGATACACTCTGACTTTGTCAGAGGTGTGATCAAAGCGGCTGTTATGGATGATCCCATCTACCCAGTCATACTTGGCGGGAGATACGTGTGTATTGGGAAACCGGAAGAGCCGATTGTGGCAGCGGTAACTACAAGAGGGCAAACCAAGAAGGAACGGGAGCCTGCGCCAAATTTGTTACCTATGGAACTTAAAGAAGCGCAACAAAAGGATCCTACTTTGGCACCCTGCTTTAGGAAACTGCCCATGGCTAAGGAACCCAAACAGCACGGGGACATTTTTTCTGAGGATGGCGTACTTTATCGGAGAACGGGCAAGCCTGACCAAGGTTACAACCAGCTCCTAGTACCGAAACAGTACAGAAGCCAAATCCTAGAAATGGGGCACTCTCTTCCCTTTAGCGGACATATGGGACAGAACGCCACAAACCAACGTATAACCACTCATTATTGGTGGCCAGGAGTGAATACTGATATTATCAGATATGTCAAATCCTGTGCCCAGTGCCAACGTGTGCCACCCAAGCAACGGGCACCCCCAGTCCACATGGGTGAAATGCCAATAATGGGAACACCATTCGAACGGGTTGTGATCGACATTTTAGGGCCTTTCGAAAGGACTAAAAGAAGGAACAGGTTTATCCTGACCTTAGTCGATACATGCACTTTATGGGCAGAAGCTATCCCGCTAACATGCGCAGATGCCAAGCATGTCGCAGAAGCCCTCGTGCAGATTTTCACTCGGTTGGGATTCCCTCAGCAAGTGTTGACGGATAATGGATCTCCATACCGAAACCTGTTGATGGATGAGATCGTTAAGATCTTGAGGACCCAGCACATCCACACTAAGCCATATACTCCGGCCGGAAATGGGCTCGTGGAACGTGCTAATGGAAACCTCACCATGATGCTAAGTAAGCTGGCACAAGTGAAACCTGAAGATTGGGATCTCTGTATTCCTGCAGCATTATTTGGCTACAGAGAATCTCCTCATACTTCCACAGGATTTCCGCCAGCTACACTCTTATTCGGCAGACCCATTAAGGGCCCGCTTGAAGCCTTACTTCAGTCTCTGACAGACGAGAAGGCTGATGAGACAGTTGTCTCAGCCAGTAAATATGTGTCGGTTTTAAAGGAACGGTTGAAACTAGGGTGGGACCTAGCAACGACTAACTTTAAGCGAGCACGCACCAAGCACGCTAACCGATACAGGAAAGTCGCGGAAGAGAGAGAACTGGAAGCAGGAGAGAAAGTTTTGGTGTTGCTCCCTACCGAGAACAACCAACTGAAGATCGGATGGCAAGGGCCGTTTACCGTCCTGAAAAAGATTTCTAAGGCTAACTACCAGATCTCTATTGAAGGAAAGGAGAAGGTTTTCCATTTAAATCTCTTAAAGAGATACTTGGAAAAACCAGTGCCAACCTCCGACCATCTCCTGACGATCGCCAAAACTGACGAAGATGACGATAGTGGCAGGGATATTCCACCGCTATCACAGGAAATCTTTCAAAAATGTCAGAAGCGGCGACGCTCTTTCAAGCGCGCATATGAGACATTCCAGGGGAAGGAAACTTTGAGGAGTGGACTTGAGTAGGAATTGGACAGAGATGGAGGGGGAAGATGAGAGGGAAGAGGACAGACACCCCGAAGCTACGGTTATAGGAAATTAAACTCCATAACGTAGACATGGAGTGCTTCCATATCTTAAAGGGGGGAGGCTCTGTCACGTAGGGTTTATATTCATTTAATTTCCTACATCTTCTTCCTATTCTTTCACATAAATTCTCTCTTTTATTATCTCTGTATTTTTTTTTTCCTGTGTATTTTTTCATCCATTCGTTTTGCGAATATTATTTTCATATAATTCGCAAACTTTACCTGTTTTCCTTTCTCTTAAACTGAGAATCGCGCTAGGACGATATTACGTAGATGTCAGGGCTGCAGGGCGTCAGAAGGCGTGATAAGTCGGTTCGCTGAACACAGGACGTAGCAAATCGTCTACATTCTCACCGAGCGCGCGAGCTTCTTCTCGGCATTAGTCCCGGTGAGGTGTGATACTTTACATCTGCACCGGTCAGTATCCAGACATTTGTCTGGAAAATCCCAAACTGACACGGCGCTCACTTGGGCCATGGTCAGCTGTAGTGTGAAAACTGCCCTGAAATGGAGTCAGGCTGTCTGGGATTTGAAACTGACACGCGTACATCGTGGTCATAGGTGACAGTTACGACACGCGTTAAGCGGACGTAAATGTTGGGAGTAGGGGAGATAATTTCGCTTGGCGAAATAAGTTTGGGCCCTTTGTCTGATTTTAAGATATTGGCCAAGTTTGAAACTTTAATTTCATTCTCGCTCATAGACTCCACAGTAGATAGGTCGCTCGAAAAACAGAATAGCTGTTAGCGAAGATCTCAGTTTGTTTCGGCAATTTGTCGAACTTCTAGACTTCCAGAAATATTTTCAGCATTTTTATTCTTAAGTTGTGCGACTACCTGTAATTCTGTGGTTGAGGTAATTAATATGATAGATATATAGATTTTGTGAGTGTTAAAGTGTTAAATCGCTTAATTCATTTTAATCTATTTCTTTAGCGCAGAAGAGAAATAAAGTGGTAGGCTATTATATTTTCTAGGGAAGCATTCAGTGGAAAGCAGACTAAAAATTAAAATTTCTAGCTTATAACGGCAATTGTAGCTATTTATAAATTTTTAATTTTAACTGCTAATACTCAGTCGAGTGTATTTTTCTAAACTAACGTATAAACTCTAGAATCCAGCCTCATGAATGGTGACGGAATACGCACGTGTTCTTAATTTATGAGGATTGCTGATTTTTAAATATAACTTACGTCACGGGAAGTTTAAATGATAAGCAAAGCTCTCTGCTTGCAAGTTTAAATGTAAGTTTTAACCAGTACAGATTCTGTTTATTATATTATATGTGTTATTTTTCCTCCACACAGTGAAAGTTTTGGGGTGACCCTAACTTTACCAGCACCTAGTAGTAGTTTCCATACTTGTGAAGAAATAGACAGTCCTTATTTTGAACCACGTGGGTTTTCTCAAGTAACACTGATCTGACGGTGCAAGTTAGACAGAAATACTAATATCCCTATAACGGGTTTTCAAAGACTGTAATGATAAATACTGGACCTTGGAGCCAGCACTTAATTTCTTCTAGAAACTCTATATAATTTGCTGCCTGGTGGCGTGAATATTAACAATCATTTCCCGACTAGATTATATCTTGTGGACAAATCTGTGGTGTGACTAAAGTGAATCCTATACTGAGGGAAGGCACCGACCTGACATTCATCATTTTTTTTTTTAAACCTACGCTATTGACACTGTGCTCTGCTAACTCCCGCGCCTGGAATAATTGTTAGGTGACTTAATCAGACATTTGAACAAATTTGCATACCCAAGTAGTCGTTCCCGGAGACTCCAAGTTAAATACGTCTTTTGGAACTGGGGACTTTCTTGGCAGAAGACTGCATTTTTTTGAGTCTGTGTGAAAATCTAAAATCAATGTGTTCCAAGAGGCAGCAAGCAAAGTCGTGAGTACAAGTATGAGAAGCCATGGCGGAATGAATGAGTGTACGCTGGTTTGAGTGATATTTTTCACTATTTTATCTTTGACACCCTGTTGCTGTCCTATTTGTTTTTTTCAATCTGCATAATTTGTTGCTAAGGCTAGAGTTCTTGTGTTTTTGTCTTAGGTTAAATCAGATGTTTTTTTCAAACTCTGTGCATATAATTACGAGATAAAACAAAGAAAAACTCTTAGACTCAAACCCTATGTATCTGTGACTCGGGCGCCATCATCTGTTCTCTTAACGGGGCCGGGCTAAACCTAGAGTTAACACTATAACGGGGCTATCATCCTTGCAACATTTCCTTGATTTTTTATGACTATGTGTATATGTATTTTCCTTGATGTACTTTCTTTGATGTTGTGAGCCGATTTTTTTCCTGATAATAAAATCGCTCTTGAACTTAATAATCGTGTTTGGTCAGCTCGTTCTAGATAATATATATATCATTGTTATAGTTTTCCCACGTCTGTGTGTTTACCTGTCGTCACGTGTATGTGCGTGCCTGTGAGTGATAGAAATATACGTAATATGTATATTGGTGTAGTCTGTCTGACGCTGTAACAACTGTTGTAGAAGATAGGTGAGAGAGAGAAGAATTCTTTTCGCTTTCAGAGACAGCCACTATATCAAAATCTATCATCTCACGTGTGTGGAAATTCTATTACCTTTCACTAACTCTCACTGAGTCTATCACCTATTCAAACCTATTCAGAAGGGACCAAACCTAGTCTTAATTCTCCTATCGGAAATCTACGACAAGCAACAAGGCCTTTGCTCTCATTTATCACAGCAATAACAAAAGCAGAATAAACAATTACTGACAACCCCCCCCCCCCCTTTCCTTGCAAAAATACAATGATATTCTTAACCAACTCACTTTTAGCACTTCAAGCACTAAAAATTGCATATGAATGGAGCCTACCAGACATAGCAGAAGAAATTTTGTAAATTAGTACATACCTACACAGTAGAGGCTGACAATATTATTAACATACACATCTTCGCACGTGGGAATAACAGGCGATGAGATGGCCGACAAGAAAATAAAAAATAAGATAATGCAGCCCAAATCATGTAAAAACAGGATTGGGCACTAGAGAGATCAAATGTAGTATCTAAAATATTATAACAAACGACTGGACAGAATACTGGAAACAAAGTCAGAAAGGCAGACACATCTATAAACAACTAAAAGATCCAAGAGAACCAAAAATGCCCAGCAATAAAAACAAACTGCTTAGACTGAAACTAAGAACATGCTATTTAATGGTAGAGGAACTGATGTGGAAAATGTCTGGAGAAAAACATATCAGCATATAACATGATAATATGCTAGAAATATTGGCAGCACCGAAAACCAGTTGCGGAATACTTTAAAGCACAAAACTCACTATCACCATCACTAGAAACTATACTAAACATTGATCTACCCAGGGAATAAAAGGAAGTTAGATGGCCGACAAGGAAATAAAAAATAAGATAACGCAGCCCAAATCATATAAAAACTGGATTGGACACTAGAGAAATCAAATGTAGCATTTAAAATATTATAACAAACGAATGGACAGAATACTGAAAACAAAGTCAGAAAGGCAGACACACATATAAATGACTAAACTACCCAGGGAGCTAAACAACATGATACATTTATATCACTGATTTAAGAATTCACGTTTAACAAGCACAGCAAATGAGGGCGATAAAGGAAAACCAAAAACACTTAAAAATAATATTCTCCACAAATTTCACTACGACAAGCAAAATAAACTAGCTAATAAAAAACAAAACAAAAATCAAGAAGGGTCCAGTAGATACATTTAAGATACTGTCAATCACAATTAAAAAAAAAAAACACAAACAAAGTAGGAAAATACATTAAACAAAAACCTACAAACCCTTCAAAACGCAACAAGGTAACGAGAGAAACACCTAGGAACATGGAGGGGGATACACCATTAACATTACAAACATTAGGCAACGCATCAACAAGTGGCAAAGAATTGGCAAAAAGAAAACAACCATTGAGGAAAGAAACGACCTGTGAACACATGAAATATAGAATTCTCTATTTAAAAACAACTGACAGAGCTATCTGAGATAAGAACTGGAGTGTAGAATGGATGCTTCTTGTCACATTCTTTCTTCTAACTGGTTATAGATTTTGGGCTATGAAATTAACATCAGCTAGGAGAAACATGATTTACTGGATTCTGAGAAAGCAACTCGATTACGTTGTCTATGCCAACGATATGGCTCATCTGTCCCATAACCGCCGTAATCAGATGTAAGCACAAATGAGAAAGTTCGACGAGAGATCACATCATGGGAGTCTAAAAATACACTGAGAAAACAGAAAGTTTATGAGAATAAATGCGACACACGATAGACAGATTGCTCTTGCAGAAATGTCCCTGTAAGCTGTAGACTTCTATATGTCTTGGCAACAATATAGACAGGGTTGGGGGAAGAGACAATGATATCAAAATAAGAATACAGAAGGCAAGTGGTGATTTGACTGCCTTGGGAAATACACGGGAAATAAAGAGAAATTAAGTCCAACCAAAAATAAGAATCATCTTCAACTCAGTGTCAACACTGTCTCATTAAATGGCCATGAAATATGGAGAACAATAAAAACGACATCAAGAAAATCAAATATTTTCATAAACTGGTGCTCGTGCAGAGCAATTAGAACCCTTTAGCTACTCAAAAAACATAAGACCTTTGACAAACACATACCAAGTCCTTCTGTCACGAGCCATCAGCTCAAGTTCTTTACACGTTTTCCTCATCATTGTCACTTCCGTCTCCAATTCTCTTCTCCATGTGGTTTTCGGTCTGACTCTGCCTATCTCTCTCTCTCTCTCTCTCTCTCTCTCTCTCTCTCTCTCTCTCTCTCTCTCTCTCTCTCTCTCTCTCTCTCTCCGGAGACCCCAGAACAAGGACTACCCTGCAATGTCGTCAACAAATATCTTCAACATGTGTCCTACCCATCGCCAGCGCCATCCTCTCATCTCCTGCTGCACTGGCATTCGTCTGGCTCCTGCCATTAGTTCCACACGGCGACACTGCCACGCAACTCCAATCCTTCCATTCCACGCAAGCACCCATCCATGAATGTCTGTAACGTTTTTGCCGCCGCTTCTGCTGCTCTTCATGCCTCAGAGCCACACAACAGGACCGGCCTGACACCAGAGTCGAAGATTCGAATTTTCCTTGTGCAGAACAGAAGGACTGAAAATGTATGACAAGATAATCATTGCAGACCTGATGACAAGAATCAGCCCTGTCCCATTGAAACAACATGTGCGGAGAAGACATTGGCGTTGAAAGTGACACATCATAAGGAAACCAGGTAATGGTTTTAGAAGTCAACACTTGGTCTGGAATCCTTATGTAAATACATATAGAGGAACACGAAAACAACCCACGAGGATACGTGAATTCCACCCAAAAAAAAAGGGGGGGATAAAGAAGACATTGGAATTAACATAGAACGGAAAGGATTAGCATGTATTTCTCGTAGACCTGTGCTCCACCAGGAGCTGGAAGGTAACAAATGAAGGAAACACCTATTGACACGCTTTTATAGTTACAGTTTTCTTGTGAATAATACAATTGTGGTGTTTTGGTGCGTTCCGTTCTTGAGCTTCCTCATGGCATTTGTTTTGGACATGAAACAATGTTTAACTTTTGAAGGATGTTTTCACACAAAACATTTATTATAAAACGAAGTATTAACATTGATTTTATCCGTATGTTTCTGTTTGTTTAACAAAAGGGCATTTAAGTGTGTGCGTGTGCGTGTGTGTGTAGTGTGTGTGTAGTGTGTGTGTGTGTGTACCGTGCGCGTGTGCGTGCGTGCGTGCGTGCGTGCGTGCGTGCGTGTGTGCGAGTGTGTGTGTGTGTGTGTGTGTGTGTGTGTGTGTGTGTGTGTGTGTGTGTGTGTGTGTGTGTGTGTGTGTGTGTGCGTGTGTGTGTGTGTGTGTGTGTGTGTGTGTGTGTGTGTGTGTGTGTGTGTGTGTGTGTGTGTGTGTGTGTGTGTGTGTGTGTGTGTGTGTGTGTGTGTGTGTGTGTGTGTGTGTGTGTGTGTGTGTGTGTGTGTGTGTGTGTGTGTGTGTGTGTGTGTGTGTGTGTGTGTGTGTGTGTGTGTGTGTGTGTGTGAAGGATATCGAATATTCAGCAGCGCAATAAAGGTGCGGTTTTTTTTTAGTGTCTCATCCTTGAAAGGCTCGAAACGGGGCCTTCTTGTCACATTGTTAGTTACTTTGTATTTCAGAACACAAGACAATACCAAAGCTGTTAGAAATATATGTGCTCTATCGAAAAGTGTTGTAAACACAAGAGGACTTTGTACACTACAGGCTGAACATTAAATGTAATAAATTATGCTAAGGAGCGGGAAAACAGATCTGCTGAAATTTATTTTTGTCCCTTCCCAAGCCGAGAAAATCCACCGCGAATGGAGAGATTTCAGCATAAACTTATAAAAGGGGAAACGTGGAAACTTCTGAGTAAACTATTTTATCCTAAACCTTGATTCTGAAATCTTGATGTGTCTTCTGATCTGGCGTGACTTTATGATTCCGCGCTTTTCATAGTCTGGAAAATTAGGTAGTTAACACTGTGTTGCAATTTATTAATCTTGTATTGACTTATTTATTTCGTGATCTGACTTCAGATTTATTTACTCATCTAATAACTTATTTCTTGACCTTACAGGTGACAATGGAATCAAAATCCACAGACATCTTATTGGTTGGAAAAACGGGCACTGGAAAGAGTGCAACAGCGAACTCAATTGTCGGATACCATGCGTTCAAAAGTAAAATGACTTTTCAGTCAGTCACGAAAGTTGCCCAGTTTGAGTACGGAGAATTTGAGGGCAGGATTCTAAAAGTAGTAGATGGTCCAGGTATTGCTGATACTAGCCTAAATAACGAGGCCGCAGTGAAACTGGTTATTGATGCGATGAATATCGCCGTTGCAGCCAATCCTGAAGGATACCATGCGCTTTTGCTGGTAGTGGCATGTAATAATCGATTTACCAAAGAAGACACTGAAACAGTTCAGGTGCTAAAGAAAATATTTGGTCAGAATTTCATTAAGTTTCATTCTATTTTGTTAGTGACCCACGGAGGTATCTTTACCGAAGAAGACAATCCTGGAACATTTGATGACTGGATTGGTAAACAGACAGGGGTAATTCAAGAGCTAATTAAAGAGTGCGATGGAAGAGTTATATGTTTTGACAATAAAACTAAAGACATGAATACAAAGACTGAACAAAATCGAAAGCTGCTGAAAATGATAGATAGTCTTGCAGTACATGGTAAACGTTATACTAGCGATATTTTTGCTAAAGGCAAGGAAGCTCGTGATAGTCTCCTTAAGAAGTCTAAAAGGCGACAACTCAGTGAAGAAGATCTGATGGAATGTGGTCTTATTACCCAGCAGCTTGCGCGTATTAACTATGAAACTCCTGACAAAGTGGTAGTTATGCTTGTGAACTTAAAGAATAGAGCTGATCTTCTAGAACAAAGAATCAGACAGCAAGACCAAGGTTCCAATTCTCTACAAGTGGCGATAACCTTAGTTAAACAGTTACAAGAATCGATCATTGACCAAATAAAGGGAGCTGATGAAGTCGTTAGGATGAAACAACATATGGAACAACTGGAACTTGGAATAAAATTGGAATGCAGCTCTTTGGATGTTGACGAGAAGAGAAAACGGGAAGCAGAGCGCATAGGACACGACAATGAGCACCGAAAACAGCAAGACGAGCGCAGAAAACGGGAAGATGAGCGTAGAAGACAAGAAGAAGAGAGTAGAAGACAGGAAGATTTTGAAACAGAAAATTTGCGGGAGACTCATATTCAGGAAGAGCTCGACAGACAGAGAAAAGAGTACGAGAAGCTGGTGAAACAAATGGAGGAAGTAAAACTCAAAGAAGAGCGCAGAAGACAGGAAGAACAGCGAAAACGACATAAAGATGAACGGAGAAAACAGGAAGAAGAGAGCAGACGACAGGAAGAAGAACGCAGAAGACCGGCAGAAATGGAAAATGAGAAGTTGCGATATGCGCAGCTTCAGGAAGAGTTGGAAAGACAGAGAAAAGAGCACAAGAAGTTGATGAAACAGAAGGAGGAGGAGATGCTTAAAGAAGATCACAGAAAACAGGATGAAGAGCGTAGAAGACAGGAAGATCAATACAGAAGACAGGAAGATGAACGCAGAAAACAAGAAGAACGCAGAAGAGATGAAGAAGACCGCAATAGACAGGAGAACATGGAAAAGGAGAAGATGCGAATGACACAAGAACTTGAAAGACAGAGAGAGGAGTATGAAAAGCTGATAAAACAAAAGGAGGAGGACAAGCTCAAAGAAATGGAAAGTATCAAGTCAACGTACAACAGTGTCAAGGAGGAAGAATCATGGACATGGAGCGGTGTCGCGAGTGCACTCGCGGGACCTGCAGTAAGTTTGGTAAGCTTGTGGTGGGGGAAATAGTAGTACCGTGTCATCACGGTACTCTACAACAGGTGTTCTCAACCGTTTTTTGGCCATTGCCCCCTTCTGAGTCTTATTTACCTTTGTAATCCCTCCTCATAGTCGCTGTTAGCTGAGATAGGGTACTTTACCGTCTTACTATGGCCCCCTAGGAATCGGGGGGGGGGGGGGGGGGCGCAATATGGCCCATGTTGAGAACCACTGCTCTAAAACAACAAAGACACACATACATAAATGACAAAACACAACTCTCATTAACTACCTTCTTTAGGGGAGGAGCTACACCATAACTCTCATTAACTACCTTCTTTAGGTGAGGAGCTACACCATAACTCTCATTAACTACCTTCTATAGGGGAGGAGCTACACCATAACTCTCATTAACTAGCTTCTTTAGGGGAGGAGATACACCATATTTTAAGTCAAAACGGCACAAATATGAAAACTAGGCTTAGTCTGTATTCAGATAATTTATATTCTCCTAATCTACATACTTTAAAAATATATATATATATATATATATATATATATATATATATATATATATATATATATATATATATATATATATATATATATATATGTGTGTGTGTGTGTGTGTGTGTGTGTTTAGTTGTTACCCTATCACCAGGCTTTATTTGATAGCAACCTTTGACAGTCTGCGGCTAAGGATCAAAGAAGAAGAATCTAAATATGTGAAAACCATTTGTCAGAACACGTGCTAATTCGGTGTATTTTGATTTTGAAAATAGTATTTTCTTCAGAAATTGTGCTTTTCCTATAAGGAAAAATCATGATTGTCTCAGAACTTTGTTTTTTGTTACTAATGTTCTTATAACTTGAATAGTTTTTAGTCAATCATTATGCGATTTGGTACAAATACTTGCCATTGGATAATACTTTTGTCAGATTCGATTTTTGGTATCTTATCAAAATTTTGATTTATTGCAAATAATGTTGTAAAATTCTGAAGAAAAAAAAAGTTGTTATTTTATTAAGATACAAACTTTAAAGTTCTATAACTCAGGATCTACGTAAGTTAGCAAAAATCTAATCTACGAAAGTTTTAAAATGTAATGATAAACTTTGTGTTTATATTTGGTATTGATAGCTAAATAAACATAAAAAAGAGCCATAGAAAAATGAAATAGAACAATATAATACAATATGGCCGCGGTTTCCATGTCAAACAATTATGTAATACCATCAAACTCTTCATTATGCGTATCTGTGATTCATGTAGGTTAAGTCTGTGCATTTTTCATTGAAATCATGTGATTAATAACGAAAGTAGCATTTTACAGCAGACCCTCCCCTAAACAGAGCTAGCTCTGACTGATGTAAGAATTCATTTCCGGATGTTTAAAGCTAAATTAAAAGGACAAACAAATGTATATGTTTCGAAAGCAAAAAAGAAAAATTTAGAAAAAGTTAGCAATAACTGACAAATATTAAAGAGTTATTTTTTATTTATTTGGTAAATAATGACTGCATGGCCGTTAATGCTCTGTATACATTTCTCATGACAATTCTATAAAAATGCATTAAGAAGTGATTAACTAAAATTTAGTATAGTTGAATTGGCTCAGAGTTCTTTCTCACTAACACCAATCCCTACTGCTGTTCTTCAGATATCATTGAAATGTTTTTACAGTTTTACGTATTTTACTTCAAAATTGACAATACGGCTCTCGCATTCACCAGTTGTTTCGTTTTCTTTTCTTTTTTTTCTCTCTTAACCGGCAATCACTCCAGCTCGCGACACATTTCTTTGTGAATAATGTTTTTCTTTTTTGTCTTTTTTTAAAAAAATCCATTCCTCACAATTTTTAAAACATACCTTTTAACTTTCTTGGCCATTTATCTGTACGTTAGTTTACTGTCTTTTTTACTTAAGCTTTTAATTGTGGTAGGGAGATTTAGTTCTTTTTCTTTGCACGATGTGATGCTATAACTCGGAATAGATCATGTTTACTCAGGATTATGATCTCAATCCATCTTTCCCTCGTTTCGTTCTCTTGTCACTGCTGCTGAAGATCTGTGATGGTCACTGGTTAACCTAGGTCAGGTGTAGCGAACCTTTTTGAGAGCATGTTCCAAAGTTGGCGATGAACTTCTACAACAATTCTTTCGCGGACCCATGGGATATATATACATATATGCGCGCGTGTGTGTGTATAAACCAATAAATGTTATTTACAATAAATGTGTGTATATAAGTATACATATAGTCAATTATTTAATATAGTAGATAGTCTTGTTTAACTACGTTCAGTTTTTAGAAAGTAAAACTGACCACCAGTAACTATCTTTTTTTTGTCTTTACTGATTAGATGTAAATGTTGCACCTACATGCCTACATTATGTCTCAATCCCACCCTTAAAAAATCTATGAACAATGTTACTTTTACGGGATTTGCAGACTTTAAATTATCTATTACTATCTTAAAGATTAACTGTTTTTATTACTCGGTGTCTTTGTTGTTTGTTTAGGTTCAATTTTGTTATAAGAGATTTGTTTGTAATTTTGTAATTTTATTTTTTACATCGAATTCTATCGAGTAACCAATTTGTGTGACTGTGTAGTTAATTTGTCATAGTCCATTTATATATCTATCCAGATATCGCAGTGATACTGGCTGCTAAATGTTAACTTTGTTCTATTATTACTGCTGCGTTTTCTATAAACTGCATTTTCTTTCTAAATGTAACTGTTTTAATTAACAATCCCTTTTCCTTAATTTTTAGGTAAAATTTTAGATTTCATGTTACTTTAAAAATATTTATTGTCTATATTTGAATGCAAATATGTGAAATAAGCATGAATTTTCTTTATTCTTTCTTTGTTGTTTGAATTATGTGTCGTATGCATGCAAGAAGCAAGACAAAGGTGCAGCAATGATGACACACTTACAAATGCCAATGTTTTAATTAATTAATTAATTTATTATTTGCTTCCTGCCTTTCGAAAAAAAGATGTTTCCAGACCAACTCTGAAAAGCCTTTTGTCAATAACTATGATAAGCAAAAATAAAGAAAATAAATGCATAAATAAAACTCGTGGCAAATAACGCGGATTTGTGGAAGATCCTTAAAAATATCCACTTAAACATTATTATATCAAATTTGTTTCTTTCTGATATTGTCTACAAGTAATCCGGTGGACTCTGACTAAATAGCTTGACGATCTAGATTTTGAAGATGACCTGGCACTCCGGTCCAGAAGCAAGACAAAATGAAAATACATGATGAAAGCTCACATTAAGTGGTCTTAAAAATACACCGGTAAACACAGATAATGAGAATAAATGCAGGAAACGATAACATTATGACACTTGAAGAAATATCACTACAACATTTAGAATTATACGAGTACATACAACTTGGCAGCAATATAGACAGCTGGAGGAACAGACAATATCAAAATAAGAATACAGAAAGCTAGAGGGAGACAGATATAGAAGGAGAGAGAGAGAGAGAGAGAGAGAGAGAGAGAGAACGAACGAACGAACGAACAAACAAACTTTATTTTCGAAGGGTTAAGAATTGGGCGCGCAGGCCCGTCTAACATTCTGCCCTTCCACTCTCATTTATCTAGCATATTATATCCTTTCATTCCCACATGTTACTTTAAGCATTAATATGGAGGCATGCAACATTATAAAGGTAATTTAACAGCGTGCGTTTACAGTATGCAGTCATAATCAAAATTAAGTATTGTTACAAACATAATAAAATTAAATTTTATTTTATTTTATTTTTAAAAATACGTACAGAAAATTATGATTTCAAGCACAATCAGATTAGCTGGCATGGTATCAGAACTCATGAAGTATTTGACAGTCTGCTATTGAAGGAGGTGAGACTTGGTGTTATTTCTTTGCCCTCCTTAACCCAAGAGCAGAATGAGTAGGAGAGATAGAAGGACATAACTTTATTTAAAAGGGTAAAGAATCCCAGTATGTGTATCACAAGACCATCCAGCCCTTTATCTTTCATTCTGTATCCCGACACTCACTCATGAGTTCATCAGCAATTAATCTGCATTTTTGAATGTGTCATTCAGCCTGTACGGAAATAGAACTAAGGGGGCCTTCCTCATTAGCTTTCCCGTGGCTCGGGCTATCGCGACCCAATGAAAAGGAAGATAAAGAGATAGAGGAGAGGGGCATGAATGTGTCATCAGTGCCCATTTCGCTTTTACCCACACTGGGTTAATTATTCTCTCTCTCTCTCTCTCTCTCTCTCTCTCTCTCTCTCTCTCTCTCTCTCTCTCTCTCTCCTGATTATCCTTGAAATCATAGTTTTTCTGTACGTAAATTAAATTACATTTTAAAAAAAAAATACGTACAGAAAATTATGATTTCAAGCATAATCAGATGAGAGAGAGAGAGTGAGAGTGAGAAAGAGTGAGAGAGAGAGAGAGAGAGAGAGAGAGAGAGAGAGAGAGAGAGAGACTAATGTACCCAGTGTGGGTTAAAGCGAAATGGGCACTGATGACACATTCATGCCCCTCTCCTCTATCTCTTTATCTTCCTTTTCATTGGGTCGCGATAGCCCGAGCCACGGGAAAGCTAATGAGGAAGGCCCCCTTAGTTCTATTTCCGTACAGGCTGAAAACCCAGCTCACAGATCATTTTCTAACCCCTGCATCGGAGAAATAAATCCGAGGCACCCCTCCTGCATCTTCTCTGTAGTGGAGACGCCTCTGCCTAATTCGACAAACAATAACGCTGACTGGACACATCAGAAACTCCACCGGCTGACCGCAATCTCCCCTCCTCGTCCAGACCTAAACTGACAACTTTTAATTATCACCTGCCGTTGATTACACAACAGACCACACCGCCCTACAGAATGCGGGTCGCGATCGCAGACACAGGTGTGCCAGAACCGTTACGCTCTACGGAAACTTTGTTGGCAGACGGAGTAAGCGTCGAATTACATTGGCACTACATGCATTTGTCACCCGAAGAGGAGTTCCGGAAAACTCTTTCTAGAGATAGAGCTAAAAGAGACCAGCCAATGCATCTCCAATAGAGTTCTCAAATGTAATTTAGAACTTGAAAACGGCAGGTCTGTCGTGATTTGAATGCGAATCGCTGGCACTTTCAGCCGAGCGGTCTGCCTGTCTTATTTTCTGCTGTAGTCTCCTCCCACTTTTCTGTATAATAGCTCCTACAAGCTCTATTTCTCTGCAATACTCACATCACTTTTACGTTAGACAGGATAAATTCCACCTCTTTACACGGGTGAATCGGTATCGTGCTAAAGGTCCTTTTATTCTGCCTTTCTTGTAGATGACGGTAAGTTACCTGATTCTTTGATTCACAGAGAAATCGGGGACACAGGGAATCGACCTCAACCTTTCATCTGTCCGAATGCATCGTTCGAAATACCGCTTATGTATATGTATGGTTTATTTCTTTCTTTTATCAAGGGACGAAAGGGAGACATCTCTCGAGGTTCTTACGTCTTATTACACCGTTCTCAATGCACGTGCGACCCCACTCGAGAACACCAGCAGGCTGTATCTTACGATTGATATTTAACAAGACTAATAATATTAATAAATATTACAACACACTGAACTAACTCAATAGTGTAAAATTTTTTGATAGAATTATATTACATTTATTTTGTTCTGTATCAATTTTTTAGGTTGACCAGAACTTAAAAGGATTTAGAAATTATGAAAGAAATGCATGGAATATTATATCATAAATGCAATAGTGTACATATATATGTACTATACTAGTTAGTTTTATTAAAATGTTCTAGTAGTCATCTACTTGGGAGGATAGTTACTGTTTGTGCTGTTGGGGTGGCCTCATCACACCTGTCTATATTGACTACACAGTGTCCAGAAAATGGTGGGAATTTTTATGGGGTATTAGTAACTACACAGCTTTGGTGAATGTCCAGCAGACCAGAGGCTCACTCATCTTATATTTGTAGCTCTGGTGCTGAAAACTGATGGTCCCACCTCTCCGTGCTGGCGGGCAATAATGGTGGTCTCTGTCACAAGTACTGCACAGATACACTCGAGTAAAGTCACCAACTGAATAGTCACTGCTTTGTTGACAACAGAAACTCGCAGCTCTGCAATCAAAGTATGGGCCATGTGTCAAAATCTATTCTCTACCCACGTCTGGACACAACACTGACACAACAACCACATCATACAGACAGGTCAGATCTCTCTGACCAAACAGCACATTTACCATGGTGGTTTTACATCAGATAGATCCTCCCAGACCATAGATTCTGAAAAATATTTATTAGTTGTCTGCCCTAAAAGAGGATAGGTAATATGTTTCATTATTCTCAACACTTGATCTGTCTTGCATAATCCTTGCTGGAGTTTATGTACATTGTTGGTCCCTAGACCCTGACTAGGGCGGGGGGTCTAGAGCAAATCCCTACTTGTTTGTAAGGCTAGATTTCGATATGGCAGTATCAAATCACTCGAACATGAAACAATATTCAAAATATATAAGGAAATAATTTCAATCTTACCAGATTATGAATAAATAACACAGAATTGCTAGCAAAACTCAGCTGAGCTGCTGGCTATAGTATGGCGTCCCTAAATTTATTACACTTTCTTTCATATGGAAATCACCACACTTTAAAATCTGTGTCTATCACTGAACAACTATTGAAGAATGGCCCCACTTTCGCGTCTGAGCGCTAATGATATGATTGTCTGTGGCCAATCACTGCCTAGGTTTATTTTAAATTTCAAATTTCCTACCATAAAGTCATTTCAGTCATGCTTCAGTCAAGTATGGATGGTTATCTGTTAGTCTGTCCGTCTCTACTTGTGTTTCTACAAAATGTACTCGATTTTTGAACCAACCTTTCTCTCCCCTCCAAAATTTTGTCGTTAAAAGTTATATTTAGACACAGCTACCACCCAAAAACCTTCTCCTCCATACTAAGTAAATTTGAACACCTGCGTTTCGAGGTCGTGTTTTTTTTGTGCAATTAGCGACACTTTTAGATTCAATACAGTCTGTCGATGATGTGAACAACACTGTCTTTTGTCATTATCTTCAATATTATCTATCCGTCTGTAAAATTAAGAACATATTAGTTCACTGCTCAGAATAGGCCATCCGGCCAGCTAATTTTTATATTCCTAACATTAATATTAAGAAAAAAGTACTTTTTAAATTTTTGTAATATTCCAAACATCTGCGTTTTAGCCGCTGAATTCAAATCAAGGGCTTGGTATTGCAAAAGCGTCCAATAAATGACTGTGGCGTATTATATCTAAGGTCCCTTCTGTCGAGTTGCTTACTTTTTATGTCAACTTGGGAAACGTGACTTTTCTCCGTTTCCCCCCCAATTGCGTCTCCTTAGCCTTTCTAGTCTCACGCAATCTTTCCAGTCATATTTTTTTCCTTTTTGATCCGCCGTTCCCCTCCTGTTTAGCAAGTCAATTATTATGGAGGATGATGACCCGCGGTCTAGGCGATCATGTACTATTCGCAGCCTACGCATTATGTTTTTATCCTTAAATGTTATCTTTGGAGGGATTTTACCGTTGTATCTCTGTCAATTTCACTACACATCTCCCCACTTGAAAACATGCCTATGGCAAGTTCCAAAACCAGCGATACACATAGGTAAAATTACTCCTCACGTCTGCCACTACTCTAATTTTGATCACAGGGGTGCCGACTGAGGAAATCTGCACCGACATTCAATTTGCCTGGGATATATTGGATACTGAACTGATAAGGTTGAAGCAATAAAGACCACCTCAGCAATCTTGCGTTTTCATGCTTAGCCTGAGACAAGAACACGAGAGGCTGATGGTCCGTCTCCACCACAAAAGTCCTACCATACAGATAGATTTGAAACTTCTTTATTGCCCAGATTAATGCTAAACATTCCTTTTCGCTTGTGGAGTATCCTTGTTCCGCCTTATTCAATTTGCGGCTTGCATAAGCGACTGGTTTCAGTTCCCCATCAGGTGAAGCTGATCTTTGCAACAAAGCCCCTCCTAGTCCTACATTACTTGCATCGGTTCTTAAGACAAAGTCCTGTGTCAAATCAGGCAGTTTGAGAATAGGCTTGCTAGTGAGTTTTTCCTTTAACTCTTGGAACGCTAGTTCACATTGTGCAGTCCAAATAATTTTATCTGGAAGTCCCTTGCGAGTCAAATCAGTCAGAGGAGCACAAATAGCGTTAAAATTTTTGATGTATTTCTGATAAAATCCGCATAACGACACGAATGATCGCACGTCCTTTTTTGTTTGTGGTCTAGGTGCTCTCTGCAGTTTTTCCAAATTCTTAGGATCAGGGGTCATATTACCCTGATATACAGTGTGTCCCAAGAATTCCAACTCTTTGCATCCAATACAACATTTTGTTGGCCTAGCAGTTAAGTTCGCCTCCCGAAGTCTATCAAACAACATCTCCAGAGCTTCAATGTGTTCTTCAAATGTCTCTGTGGCGACGAGAATATCATCCATGAAATTCGTGATACATGGGTTATTCAGGGGATCCAACAATTTGCGCATCATCCTTGAAAACACACTCGGAGCATTTTTCAGTCCGAATGGTAGCATATTGAATTCATAATGTCCATCCGAAGTGCTAAAAGCCAAATAAGGTCTCACTTCAGGCTTCACTGGGATCTGGTAATAACCTTTACTAAGATCCACCTTTGAAAAGTATTTTGCCTTGTTCAGTCTGGCAAATAACTGTTTTGTGTCTGGTAATGGATCCACTTGTCCTTCTGTGACAGCATTCAGTTTCCTGTAATCTATGCACAGTCTGTGTTCCCCAGACGGTTTTCTCAACAAAACGACACTAGAACTAAAAGATGATTCACTGTGCGAAATAATCCCCTCCTTCAACAAATACTCTATTTCTTCCTTCAATGCCTTCTCCTTCGCGAACGGAATAGAATAGGCTCTCATACAGATTGGGTTTGAGTCTACCAGTTTCATGTCATACTGTAGCAAATTTGTATGGCCTGGTTTATCTGTTAATACATCTGTATGTTCCTCCAGAACCTGTTGAACTCTCTCCCTCTGGTTTTTAGTCAGGTGCTTACTGACTTTTACCTGTGCTGCGGTTTCACAAGGATGTAATGGGTATTCATGTGAGGTGAGTGGTTCTTTTTGCATCTGGGTTGCAATAGCCAAGGTCAATAAGGGGGTGCTTTCCTGGAGTGGTCTGTCCAGATACTTCTTTAACAGGTTTACATGATAAACTTTTTCCTTCCCCTTTTTGTCAATTTTATAGTTTGTTCTAGACACCTTCTCTAGAACCGTATATGGACCTTGCCAACCAATTTGTAATTTATTCTGGCTTCCGGGTAGTAGAAGCAGCACCTTCTCTCCGACTGCCAGTTCCCTGTCCTTTGCCTTCCTATTAAAATATGCTGCATGTTTCTTCCTGGCTTGCTTCAAATTATCATTTGCCAGTTTCCATCCAGCTTTCAAACGAGTGGTCAGTTCGTTCACATATTGATACGATGAGGTAACAGTCTCTTCCGCCTTCTCATCTGTCCAGGTCCTTAATAACGCTTCTAAGGGACCTTTTATTGGCCTCCCAAATAGCAGAGTTGCGGGAGCCATCCCGGTTGAACTATGTGGTACCTCCCGATACGCAAACAATGCGGCGGGCAGGAATTGATCCCACAGATCCGGTTTTTCGTGTGCCAGCTTTCTCAGGATAGAAATGAGAGTCCCGTTGAACCTCTCTACCTGGCCGTTCCCTTGTGGATGGTACGGACTACAATGAAAGTGCCTGGCTTGAAATAGCTTAAAAACTTCTTCCGTTAGTTTCCCCTTGAACTGAGATCCATTATCCGTCAAGATTTGATGCGGGAATCCTAATCGGGTAAATATTGTAAGTAGTGCCTCTGCTACATGTTTTGAATCAATTGATGGCAGGGCTACCGCCTCTCCCCACATAGAACAAGTGTCCACCAGAGTAAGGATGTAACTGTTCCTCCTCTTGGTCCGAGTGAGAGGTCCTACAATATCCACTGCAACCCTCTCAAAAGGTGTTCCCACTATGGGCATTTCCCCTAGAGTTGCAGGAGCAGTCCAGTGCTTTGGAGCTACCCTTTGACATTCTGGGCAGGATTTGACATATCTTTTTATATCCTCCGTTATCCCTGGCCAGAAGTAATGACAAGCTATACGCTGTCCTGTGGCGCTGATCCCCATGTGACCACTGAAGGGAATCGCATGCCCGAGTTCCATCACTTTATCTCTATATGAAGTGGGAAGAACCAGCTGGTTGTGACCATTTGTTCCAGTTCCGGCCTTCCTGTATAAGAGTTTGTTCTTCATGAAATATTCCCCCTTGCTCGGAGGTGTGTGGCATTTGGGCAATTTTTTAAAACAGGGCTTGAGTGTCCTATCCTCAGCCTGCGCCTTCCTCATCTCCTCTGGATGAGCGTTTATAGGTTCACCTTCTTCCTCCTTCTTCTGTGACCTGGTCTGCACTGTCGCCATGATCACAGGTTTCTCGGGATTCCCCAAGAAGACGTATCTACACCCCAATATCAGAGGGTAGATTGGTTCATCTATCACTGCTGCTCTGATTTCTCCTTCCACATAGCGAGTTTTCACCGTTATCCTTGCGATGGGAAGTGTCATGAGTGGTATGTCCTTAGTCGCCCCCTTGTATTTCCACTGTTTCTGTGGTATACTGACTTGGGTCCACTAGGCTAGACTTCACAACTGAATCATAATCCAAACCTGTATCATAAAGGCACCTTATGGTGACCCCATTACAAATAACATCCTCACAAACTGGGGGGTGATAAGGTTCCTGTTGTCCCTTAGGATTAACCTTTAATCTTTGCGTCCCCGACTTCATTGCAGCAATGTTTGAAGGTTTCCTTCTACAAAATTCGGTGTTATGGTTATCCTTCTTGCACCATTTACACCATCTTTTTCCTTGGTTCAACGGTTTTCTTTCATTGAACTTTTGGTCATTGAACTGTGAGTTTCTGTCGCGATAGTCATTTCTTGACCGCTCAAAGTTTGTCCTACCTTTATTTCCCTGCTCTCTATTATCAAATTTATTAAATTGCTGTGGAGCTTTAAAATTGTCTATGTGCTTCTTTTTAGCACCACTTACCTCTGCCTGGGCTGCCTGATACCTCTCAGCAACATTTAAAATTTCCCCCAACTTCTCTGCACCTTGTTCCATGAGAAATTTTCTCATGTCTGGAGCCATGGACTCTCTCAATTGCTCAATCATGATCATTTCTTTAAGATCTTGGGTCTTCCCCAGAGCCGTCCATTTCTCCAAATAGGTTTCTAGTCTGGCAGAGAATTGGTGGTATGTCTCCCCAGACAACAGTTTGGCATTTCTAAATTTCTTACGATAAAATTCACCATTCTTCTCGTACCTTAATAACAAAGCCTGCTTTAACATGTCATAATTGTCTTGGTCTTCCCTGTTCATTTTAGCAAATACTTCATAAGAAGTACCTCTCAATCCCTGTGATAGCTTTAAGCTCCACCTCTCTCTCTCTAACCCATATGTAGTAGCTAATAACTCAAAACGTCCTAGGTACCCCTCTATGTCATCGTCTTTTTCAACAAAATGGTCTAAATGAAACCCCATAGCTGAGTTTGAGGCTCCCAGACTGGGCGTAGCATCTGAGGCAAAAGGGCTGGCACCATTTTCAGGAGCCTGGCCTTGTAATTCCAGCTCCCTTAGTCGTAATTCGTGCTCCCTCTGCAACCTTCTATCTTCTGCCTCCCTTTCGGCAGTCAACCTTTTTTCTTCTGCCTCCCTTTGCTGTCGTTTTTCTTCTGCCTCAATCTGCAGCCTCTTAGTCTCAGCCTCTAAGCCTCTTCTCTTCAACCAACCTGTCAGACTCCAATTTTCTTTCAGCCTCTTTTTTTTCTAATCTCCTTTCTTCCCGTTCAATATATTTATCACATTCAGCCGTTACGTATTGAATTAAAATTTGACCATCCATTCCCATCTCCTTCGCGGTGAGCACAGCAGCTGATCTAAATTTTGCCAGCTCCGCCATACTTTTTAGACAATATAATAATATACAAGATAAATCTCTAACCAGTAAATACACTAAGTACTTCTTATGACTATAGTCTAACTAATTCTAACTAACCAGTTAACTAATTAATTATTACTGGCTGTGAAGATTCACCAACTTTTATCTGCAGGGACACTTTTAATGTTAAAGGGAATTTTACAATTTATTTCCCTACTTTTATTTCTCCCACCAGGAGATCCTAATATTACTGTTGGGCTAATTATCCCTGGACAAGACCCCAATATATGTAGTGGTGTTGATGGTATTGTATGATGGTGATATTACTAAATGTAATTGTATGAGGCCAGCTGTGAAGGCTCCTGAGATAAAATGTAGTTGAGAATTGTCAGAAGGCCTTTCTTGCTACCACTACGACCTCACACTTAATTTTTTTTTTTTATGAATGTGGCTACGTAAAGTGTCTAGGGTTATGATATGTAGTGTGGTGTAATAGGTTATAGATATACCCACAGATATTTAACAAGACTAATAATATTAATAAATATTAAAACACACTGAACTAACTCAATAGTGTAAAATTTTTTGATAGAATTATATTACATTTATTTTGTTCTGTATCAATTTTTTAGGTTGACCAGAACTTAAAAGGATTTAGAAATTATGAAAGAAATGCATGGAATATTATATCATAAATGCAATAGTGTACATATATATGTACTATACTAGTTAGTTTTATTAAAATGTTCTAGTAGTCATCTACTTGGGAGGATAGTTACTGTTTGTGCTGTTGGGGTGGCCTCATCACACCTGTCTATATTGACTACACAGTGTCCAGAAAATGGTGGGAATTTTTATGGGGGTTATTAGTAACTAAAGGGCTTTGGTGAATGTCCAGCAGACCAGAGGCTCACTCATCTTCTAGTTGTAGCTCTGGTGCTGAAATCAGGTGGTCCCACCTCTCCGTGCTGGCGGGCAATAATGGTGGTCTCTGTCACAAGTACTGCACAGATACACTCGAGTAAAGTCACCAACTGAATAGTCACTGCTTTGTTGACAACAGAAACTCGCAGCTCTGCAATCAAAGTATGGGCCATGTGTCAAAATCTATTCTCTACCCACGTCTGGACACA